>SRLM01002429.1:0-22264 GCA_015708895.1 Populus ilicifolia | reverse complement strand
TGATGAGTAGATGGCCAACCCTTGACTTGGTGGCAATCCTTATATTCTCTTATCTGCCCTAAACATCATTGATGAAGTCAAAATTAGAGCCACTTGAAAACATGAAAGTTCTAGCCAATTGTCTCAGCTTTCTTGGGTAAAACATTAAGATCATTTTGACTTCTAGAACTCCAGATATGGCCAAAATACTAAACAGTGCTCAGGCTGGAGGACAGATTCAGGCTTCTTTGTTGTTGCAAGAATTTGGACTTGAAAATAGCCTTTTTAGATCTTGGGCTTCATATGAAAGTTGTAGGCCTATGTCTTACCTTTCCATCCATATAAAGGAGACCTAAGTTTGAGATCTACAGCTCCAGATATGACCCAATTACCAAACAGTGTTCCGGTTTGGATTGCACCGACATCTCTTTTCTAAGTTTGATCATCTCTTTGCCTTTGCAATTGAAGTTCTTAAAGTCATCAATCAATCCTTTCATTTATGTGATAGGCCTGCATTTAAAATGGACATTTACCACAAATTAAAGGTATCTTATATTATTAGATAGATTATTATAAAACGTACTTTAGTTAAGGAGTTATTGATACTTTAAGTGCAAAATGATGATATAAAACCATGATAAAAATGCACTTTTGAGTACTAATCAGAGTGTCAAAGTAATAAATAACCTGGCAAAATCGAGGTTGAATCACAAGGAGATTAATTTTATAAATTATTGCTAACAATATTATAACAACAATAGTAGTAACAATAATAATAATAATAATAATAATAATAGCAATAGTAATAGAAGAAGAAGAAAAAGTTGATGAGAACTTTAAGATAGAAGATTAACATAAGGATTAAACAATGATAACAATAAATGTCAAGGTTAGAGGATCCACTAATGGTATGTCAAACAAGTATAGTATAAACTCTTATTATTCAATTGAAAACCATACACAAAGGAGGTTCCAATCAGATTATAAATTGTTAACATAAATGAGATAAAAATTAACTAAGTAAAGGAAAGGAAATGAAAGGCATAAACTTGATATTAATGAAAGTAAAACATAAACATTACAAAAAAAATATAAAGAGAAAAAGCGAGAGCATGATCTTGATCTGGAGACTAAGATGCCTAAATGCATGACCAATGCCTCCTTTTATAGGTCAAAATCAAAAATTATTGATTTGATGACTAATTAATGAGTTAATGGCCAACTCTTGACATAGTGACAATCCTTATCTTCTCTTATCTACCCAAAACATCATTGATAACGTCAGAATTAACATGAACTCATGAAAGTTGTAGGAAATTATCCCAACTTTACAAGAAAAAAAATAAAGGTCCTTTGGACTTCTAAAACTTCAAATATCGATCAAACATTGAATAGTGCATGGGTTGAGGACAAATTTGAACCTCTTTATTGTTCTATAATTTGAATTTGAAAATGATGTTTCTAAATATTGGCTTCATATTAAAGTTGTAGCCCTATGTCTTACCTTTCAATCGATAGAAAGTAGACCTAAATCCAAGATCTACAGTTCCAGATATGACCCAATTATAGAACTGTGTTCCAGTTTGGATTGCACCGACATCTCTTTTCTAAGTTTGGTCATCTCTTTGTTCTTCCAATTTCAGTTCTTAAATTCATCAATCTATCCTTTCATTTATGTGATAGACCTGCATTTAAAATGAACATTTACCACAAATTAAAGGTATCTTATATTATTAAATATGTTATTATAAAAGATGTTTTAGTTAAGGATACTTCAAGTGCAAAATAATAATATAAAACCTTGCTAAAAATATACTTTTAAGTATTAATCTATTGACATGAGATTGTTACTTTTATCCTGGTATAGGGCTAATGTTGCACCAAATGTGATTTTTTTTTTGGAAAGCTGAGATAATTTTTTAGAACTTTCATTATTTAAGTGTGTTTGAATTTGAACATTAGCAAGATGTTTTTGGTAAACAAGAGGATAAGGATTGTCAACAAGTCAAGATGTGGTCACCTACTCAACAATTAGTTATCAAATCAATAGTTTCTAATTTTAACCTATAAAAGGAAGTATTTGCCATGCATTTAAACATCTTGATTTTTATATCAAGATCATGCTCTTATTCTCTTTCTTTATATTTTTTATAATGCTTAAGTTTTGCTTTTATTAATGTCTTGTTTATATCTCTCATTTCCTTTCCTTTACTTAGTTAACTTTTATGTTATTTATATTTTTATCTTGTTTATTTATGTTTCTATTCTTTCATTGTGTTTAGTTAAGTTTATTATGTCAAGGTGAAAAGGTTACAATAATAGTGTAAGAATAAGTATAGTGTAAACTCAACATGGACTTTAATGTTTGATGCTAACATGTTTTATATTTTTTATCTTATTCACTCTTAATACTTTGCTTATTAAATGGTACAACAAATACTTGGCACTTTCATAGCCTAAACCATATGGTATAACCAACACTTGTGTTATGAAAGGAACTTAATTTGTTGTTAACATTAGTTGTAATCATGAGAACCTGATAACATTTACAAGTATTAGCTTTATTCAAATAAGATAACTAATGTAATCATATTAATAGTTTATAATTCAATTAGAATCTCCTTTGTGCGTAGTTTTCAATTGAGTAATAAAAAAAGTTTACATTATACTTGTTTGAAATACCATTAGTGGATCCTCTAACCTTGACAATTGTTTTTATCATTGTTTAATCCTTATGTCAATATCACATTTCAAAGCTCTCATTACTACTACTACTAGTAGTAGTAGTTTTGTTGTTGTTGTTGTTGTTATATTGTTATTATTATTATAGTTAACCTCCCTGTAGTTTTACCTAGATATTGTCATATTATTTATTATTTTGACACTCTTACACTTGGGAGAAGACATCTATCTTTTAGTTATGCTAAATTTTTGGTGTCATTGCTGGGGAGGTAAGTTCTTGTACAAATTATAGTATTTATTTTATTTTCTATTTTCACTTTTTTATATCTGAATTTGTTTCTTTTATTTTGTTTCTTCATCTTTTGTGTTCTTCTTTCTTTTCTTCTATTCCTACATGTGCATGAGAGTGTAGTCATGTACATTGAGTGACAAAGTTTGTAGGGTATTGAGATGACCAAAAGATTGATATCTTCTTCTAAGTGCAGGAGTTTCAAAGTAATAAATAAATTGGCAAGACCGGAGTTGAACCGCAGGGAGGTTAATTGTATAAATTATAAATAACAACAATACAACAACAACAATAATAATAATATTGGTAGTAATAATAATAGTAATAGAAAATGAAGAAAAAGAAGAAGTTGATGAGAACTTTGAGATGAAAGATCAGGGTAACAATTAAACAATAATAACAATAATTGTCAAGGCTAAAGGATCCACTAATAGTATTTCAAAGAAATATAGTATAAACTTTTATTATTCAACTAGAAACCACACATAAAGAAAGTTTTAATTGGATTATAAATTGTTAACATGATTATATTAGTTATCTTATTCAAATAATGCTAACACTTGTAAATATTGTCAGGCATTCATGATTATAACTTATATTAATAACAAATTAAATTCCTTTCATAGCATAAGTGTAGGTTATACTATATGGTTGAGCTATGAAAGTGTCAAGTATTTGTTGTACCAAGTGTTATAAAACATAAATCTAGATTTATCATTTAATAAGCATAGTATTAAGAGTGAGCAAGATAACAAATTCAAAACATGTTAGTATCAAACATTAAAGTTCATGTTGAGTTTACATTATAGCTATAGTTACACCATTAGTGTAACCTTTTCACTTTGACATAATAAACTTAGCCAAACATAATGGACAAAAGAAACATAAATAAAGAAGATAAGAACATAAATGAAATAAAAGCTTATTAAGTAAAGGAAAGGAAAGGAAATGAAATGAAAGGCATAAACAAGATATTAATGAAAGACTTAAACATTACAAACATATAAAAAGAGAAAGAAAGAGCATGATCTTGATCTCAAGACCTAGATAACTAAATGTATGGCAAATGCCTCCTTTTATAGGCCAAAATTAGGAACTATTGATTTGATGACTAATTGATGAGTGGGTAGCCAACTCTTGACTTAGTGACAATCGTTATCTTCTCTTGTATGCCCAAAATATCATTGATAATTTCAGAATTTGAACCACATAAACAATGATAGTTGTAGGAAATTATCTCAGCTTTTCAGAAAAAAAAATAGAGATCATTTGAGCTTCTAGAACTACGGATATGGGCCAAATACTGAACAATGCATGGGCTGTAAGACAGATTCAGACTACTTTATTATTGCTATAATTTAGACTTGAAAATGGTATTTTTAAATATTGGGCTCATATGAAAGTTGTAGGCTGATTAGTACTCAAAAGTGTATTTTTATCATGGTTTTATATCATCATTTTTAAATGCAGGCCTATCACATAAATGAAAGGATTGATTGATGACTTTAAGAACTTCAATTGCAAAGGCAAAGAGATGATCAAACTTAGAAAAAAGATGTCGGTGCAATCTAAACTAGAACACTGTTCGGTAATTGGATCATATCTAGAGCTATAGATCTTAGATTTAGGTCTACTTTATATGGATGGAAAGGTAAGACATAGGCCTACAACTTTCATATGGAGCCCCAGATCTAAAAAGGTAATTTCAAGTCCAAATTGTTGCAACAACAAAGAAGCCCAAATCTGTCATCCAGTCCGAGCACTGTTCAGTATTTTGGCCATATTTGAAGTTCTAGAAATCGAAATGAGCTGAATTTTTTACACAAGAAAGCTGAGACAATTTCCTAGACCTTTCCAAGTGGCTCTAATTTTGACGTGATTAATGACGTTTTGGGCAGACAAGAAAAGATAAGGATAGTCACCAAGTCAAGGGTTGGCTACCTACTCATCAATTAGTCATCAAATCAATAGTTCCCAATTTTGGCGTATAAAAGGAGGCATTTGCCATGCATTTAGGCATCTTGGTGTCCAGATCAAGATCATGCTCTTATTTTCTCTCTTTGTATTTTTTGTAATGTTTATGCTTTTCATTTCCTTTCCTTTGCTTTGTTAACTTTTATCTTATTTTGTTTATCTATTTTTCTTTCTTTCATTATGTCTAGCTAAGTTAATTATGTCAAAGTGAAAAGGTTACACCAATGGTGTAAGAATAAGTATGGTATAAACTTAATATGGACTTTAATGTTTGATACTATCATGTTTTATATTTGTTATCTTATTCACTCTTTAATACTTTGTTTGTTAAATGACTAATCTTGATTTATGTTGTATAACAATTGATACAACAAATGCTTGACACTTTCATAGCTCATATTGTATGGTTTAACTAACACCTAAGCTATGAAAGGAACTTGATTTGTTGTTAACATAAGTTAGAATCATGAATGCTTGACCAAATTTACAAGTATTAGCATTAATTGAATAAGATGACTAATGTAATCATGTTAACAATCTATAATATGATTGGAACCTCCTTTGTGTGTGGTTTCCAATTGAACAATAAGTGTTTATACTATACTTATTTAACATACTATTAGTGGATCCTCTAACCTTGATATTTGTTATTATCATTGTTTAATCCTTACTATATTTCATCTCAAAGTTCTCATCTTCTTCTTCTTCTTCTTTATTATTGTTGTTGTTGTTGTTATTATTATTATTATTATTATATTAGTATTATTATTACTACTATTATTAGTACTATTATTATTATTATTATTATTGCTATTATTACTATTATTGTTGTTTTTGTTATTATTGTTGTTGTTGTATTATTGTTATTTATAATTTGTACAATAACCTCCTTGTGGTTCGACCCCGGTCTTGCGGGGTTATTTAATACTTCGACACTCCTGCACTTGGGAGAAGACATCAATCTTTTCATCGTGTCATAGGCCTATGTCTTACCTTTCCATTCATATAAAGTAGACCTAAATCCGATATCTACAACTTCAGATATGACCCAATTATCAAATTGTGTTCTAGTTTGGACTATACCAACATTTTTTTTTTAAGTTTGGTCATCTCTTTGTCCTTTCAATTTCATCTCTTTAAACTCATCAATCAATCCTTTTATTTATGTGAAAAGCTTGCATTTAAAATGAACGTTTACCATAAATTAAAGGTATCTTATATTAATAGATATGTTATTATAAAACATGTTTTAGTTAAGGAGCTATTAATACTTCAAATGCAAAATGATAATATAAAAACTTAATAAAAATATACTTTTAAGTACTAATCACCTATCTCATCAAAATCAATGTCAATAACTAGACTAAATGACTCTTATGCTTCTTAGCATGATTTGCATCCTGATTAGCCTTGTGTCATTCCTTATCGACACCACACCTTCCACCTTTTTCCAATTGTTCATGCATACTATCCATCACCAAATTAAACCTCTCCAATGTTTCTGTCAAACCTTGAATTTGAAGAAGTAGTTGTTTCATCTTTATCAGAGGTGGTTTTTCTTGTTTTTTCTCAGCCATCATGAATTTGTAAATTTTTATTAATGGTTAATAAAAAAAATTATGTTTCCTCACCCACTCCCTTAAGTGTTTACTCTCCTCTCATGTTTCACTTAAAGCCTTTAATTACAAGTAAATTCAATGTTGGAAGTCTATATTGATGGTGTTCACAAAGATAATATCAAGACAAGGTGAAGACACGACACGAATAAAGTTTACAATACAAAAATAATGTTTTGAAATGAATCTAAACCCTAATCCAAATGATGTCCAATTGAGCTAGAAACTTATATTTAGTGTGTTTTTCAACCCATATAAACATAATATAAATTTCAATAACATTTGATATGCTGACATGAAAGAATGTAAGTAATAGCCCCTTTCTGATCTAAATCTAAAACCCTAAGAAATTGATGGTGAATGAGTTAAAATTTATAAGTGGTGTATTCCCACCACAAATAACCAAAATATGAAATTGGAGTCAATTCTAAGGTATTTTGATAGGTTGATGTGAAATAGATGTAATTAGACCAAATTTAACTCAACTATTTTATTTTATTTTGTGAAAAAAAAAAATTTACTCTAAGAAGGATAATAATAATGAAAATAAACAAATTTTTTTGGTGTGATATTGTTTTTTTTTACTCTAAGAAGAACAATAATAATGAAAATAAATAAGAAATCACACAAGAAAAAACACAAACATGATCGAAACTAATCCTTAGGATTCTGAGCAAAAACAAAGATGCAAAATGAAGAAGAAATTAACACTAGAAAAACACATAAACAAAAATGCATGAAATAAGGAATATAACCTAATTTCTAAGTCCAACTCTAATAGCAACTGATGTACTTTCCAATAAAACTAAAAATCAAGTTTGAGAACTTTGACCCAAAATTAACCTATAACTAAGAATGAGGTATTGGAATTCATAAATTGACAAGGTTAGTTGTAACTAGATAAGTTAGATTTTTTATTTGTTAGGTATACCTTAATAAGTCAGGTTTTCTTATTTATCATAACAAAGAACATGTTTGCTCTAAGAAAAACACAATAATATTATTAATCTGAAGGCTACTATAATTTACAGAAAGGAAAACATTATATAGTCCTAAAATAATTAAACTTATTTGAAATATATTGGGTTGTGAATCATTAGGTTTTCAGCTAACACAAGTCTAATGCCTAAAATAAACCTAAAACACTTAATTTGGGCAAAAAAAAACATAATTAAATTTAAAACTAAATTGAAATATTATGATTCAAATAATATTTAAAGCAACATAAAAACTAAGTAAAATATTTAGAATAATACAAAAAACAATCAGCCCCTAAAATAATCCCTAGCTTGATTAATTTGCTTATATAGTCTAGTCTGACTTGCACAAGAATAATGTGTTTGGCGCCTCTTCTAAACATCTCTTCATGCTTATAATATGCTCCCTTGAATGCTTAATGTTCTTTTCTTATTTGGTCAAATTAATGCTCTTAAAAATAAAAAAGAGAGTTGTTGAATTCTTCCCTTTAAAAAGCCTTCCACAATCTCCCTTTAAAGTAAAGAAATCCTATAAGAGAAAGGAAAGAAAAAAACCAATAAAGTCCTCCAAATTTGGTCACTTCTTGTTCTCCTAGTAATGAAAGGAATCCTTGCTTGTAATGGACAAATAGGAGAATTTACTTACGCATGCTTCCACCATTTAGTTTCCATGTTAGATATGGAATCCTTATCCAATATAGAGACAAAATAACTCCTTTTTAGGGCTTGTTTGGAAGTGTGGTTGTGGTTGCTTTACAAATAACTTTTCGTGTTAAAATACATGTCAATGATGATTTTTTATTTTTTTTTAAATTATTTTTGACATCAGCACATCAAAATGATTTAAAAATCCTAAAAACATATTAATTTAAAGTTAACAAAAAATAAATAAAAAAATAATTTTTTTTAAAAGAACTTTTAAAACGCAGAAACAAACAAGCCCTCAAATAAATCTTATAACTGCCCATCATAAACCCCAAACTTAGTTAAGGTTTTTTACAAATGCTTTCAGGAAAAGGACCAAGATCGTAATTAATCCAAACCTTTTTTTGACCCAATGTATCCCAAGTCCATGCACATCCATAAGGCCTGACACGACTAAAAGATTAATGTCTCCTTCCAAGTGTAGGAGTATCAAAGTAATAAATAACCCAGTAAGACTAGGGTCACACCATAGGGAGGTTAATTGTACAAATTATAAACAACAATAATAGTAACAATAACAACAACAATAATACTAGCAATAATAATACTAATAATACTAGTAGTAGTAGTAGTAGTAACAATAATAAAGAAGAAGAAGAAAAGTTGATGAGAACTTTGAGATAGAAAATTAACATAAGGATTAAACAATGATAACAAACAATTTCAAGGTTAGAGGATCCATTAATGGTATGTCAAACACGTATAGTATAAACTCTTATTATTCAATTGGAAACCACACACAAAGGAGGTTCCAATCAGATTATAGATTGTTAACATGATTACATTAGTCATCTTATTCAATTGATGCTAATACTTGTAAATGTTATCAAGCATTCATGATTACAACTTATCTTAACAACAAATCAAGTTCCTTTCATAGCTCAGGTGTCAGTTATACCATTTAGTATGGGCTATAAAAGTGCCAAGCATTTGTTGTACCAATTGTTATATAACATAAATCAAGATTACTCATTTAACAAGCAAAGTATTAAAGAGTGAACAAGATAACAAATATAAAACATGTTAGTATCAAACATTAAAGTCCATATTAAGTTTATACTATACTTATTCTTACACCATTAATGTAACCTTTTCACCTTCACGTAATAAACTTAGCAAGACATAATAAAAGAAAGAAAAATAAATAAATAAAATAAGAACATAAATAAGATAAAAGTTAACTAAGTAAAGGAAAGGAAATGAAAGACATAAACTTGATATTAATGAAAGCAAACATAAGCAATACAAAAAAATATAAGGGAGAAAGCAAGAGCATGATGTTGATCTGGACACCAAGATGCCTAAATGCTTGGCAAATGCCTCCTTTTATAGGCTAAAATTGGGAACTATTGATTTGATGAATAATTGATGAGTGGGTAACCAACTATTGATTTGATGAATAATACAGCCCAGCCCAACATGTTGTATATTGTCCACTATGGGCCTTCTGCCCTCATAGTTTTGTTCTTGGTGAAGTGAGCCCATCACTAGGTTTGACACCCTAAAACACATACAATAGGTCAGCAACTAGCACTACTAGTAAGGTCAACAACCAACTCTTCACTCGCCAATATGGGATCTTACACAAGCTCCCAACTAAATCCTTATCATAAGTAACCCAAGGCCAAACCATAAGCTGAACCGCATCACTTTCCAACTTGATATCAACATTTCTTTCTCCCATTATAGCATCATCCCTTAGTATAGGAAGAAAAAGAAAGAGGAGGTGTTCCCAATCCACCAATTTTCCATCTTCACCAATGGTGGCGCATGGCTCCAAACACCACCAGTTATGGTGGCACATAAGATTCATGCGCCGCTACTTTTCCAGCAATTTTAGAAGCTTCCAGTGTGGTTCCTAAGTTTTAGAGACTTGTCTAGATTATTTTGGGAGGTTTATTTAGCACATTTTAAATGTTTGATATGTGTTTTATTTATTTTTAAATTTTTAGTTTTTATTGTTTGTAAACATGTAATTGTGGGGTGTGAAAGTAAAACAAATATAGTATAAAAGAGAATGTGTTTGTGTTTGTGTTTGTGTTGCTTTTTTTTAGTTACTTTTTTTTATCTGGAGTTAAATGGATAGTTTAAAAAAGTATAAGATAGAAGAAAAAAATTAATTAATACAGATGTTTTAATTGCAAACGACTAAGTTCTATAAGTTTTTCATGCATTTTTTCTAAAAAAACAAGAACATGCATTTTAGCATGTTTTAAAAATACAAAAATAGATATTATAACCTATTTATTATTATCTACTAAGGTTTAGCCAAAATTCAAAAAATCCTAGAACAATAGTTTGTTATTTGGATTATTTTTTTTTTGTATGTGGGGAGAGAAAGTGAGTTTTTTAGGTTTTTCATTTTTAATTTTTTTTGTCTCCTCCCTTTTATTGTGTGAGATAATCATCTATTTATAAGTAAAATGATTTGAATTTTCCCTCTCAGTTGCTTGGTTCCCAAGCAACTTAAATTTTTGATCCCTCATGTTTTTCCTTTGTATTTTTAGTCCCTTTGACCATTTATTATATTTTTCTTAACTTTTTGGTATTTTGATTTAAAAAAAACAATATCGATGTCGAGTCAATAAGAAGAATTAATCAATAATTTTGAAATGTGTGCATTAATAATTGAACATGTCAAAAATAAAATTTTGAATTTTGAATTATTTCAAAAAGACTTTGAAAATGATCCAAATACATAACATATATTTTTAAAAAAAATATTTAGAAAAATAAGACGTCAAAATTAGGTTGTAGGAACTATTTCCTCATGTTCATTGTCATTGGCCAGAACAAAATTCAATTTCTTTATTTTTGAACATTCCCTAGCATAGTGTGGTCTCCATCGTATAAAACAACCAACATTTAGCTTGTTTCTTTTGTCGATATATCTTTTTGCTTAGCTTTACCCTTTTCAATAGAAGGCTTGAAACCTCCCCCACCAAAACTAATTTTTCTTCCTATTTTCATCCATTTTATCCATAGTCTTGAATTTTAATGGGACAATAACATACTCATCTCGCATCACTATCTTGAAATCAACTAAATTATTTACGACAACAATGATAGAAGATAAATCTTTAACTTTATGGCTTCGCAATTCAACCTAAGCCTAAAGTTGTAAACTTGACATAAAATTGAACAACTTATCCTCTCTAAACATGTTGTCAATGTCCAATATCTAAGAACTGAAATCTTTAACATATTCTTCACCAAGTTGTCCTATTTTAGTTTCTTCAAATCCTCCTTATCCAATTAGGAAGTGTTGTTTGGTAAGAACTATTCTTTTAGTTCTTGCTTCAAACAATCCCAAGTTATAATCTTAGAATTACTTGTGTTCATATACTTTTTTATTTGAGTTCTCCACTATAACTTTGCATCACCTGAAAAATACACTGTTGTGATGTTCACTTATCATCAACCCCAATTTTAGCCATAGTAAAGTATTATTCAATGTCTTAAAGAAAGTTTCTTAATTCCTTGGAACTTTTGCACCCTAGGAACATTCACTACTACCCTCTTCAAGAAAACAATCTCATCCTCAAGAACTTGTATTTTGTGACTTATATATGCCACAGGATCCACATATTACCCGAAAGACATTTTTGCTATTTCAACAGCATACACAAGTCTATCATTTATGGATTGGTCTTTGTTTTCATCTATGGGACTCAAAACATTCTTAAGATGAGTCTCTCTTGAATTGTCTCCATACCTGATGACACTAGACATCAAACCAATAATTTCCAAAACAAAACAAACCAATGCTTTGATACTACTTGACACAAGGACAATTCCTAGCACAATTTTGATCCAGCATGACAGTCTCATCCGATACTAAACTCCACTTATCTCATAATCTTAACTCCTATTTAGCCTATAAACTAAGGTGTTTTACACACACAAAGAGGCTTCCCCTAAAGTCTAGCAAGTTATCAACTAACTACATCAACACAAGTTTAGAAATAAGAATCACAAGCACAATTTACAGGAAAAAAAAAATCAATCTTTATTAATACCAATAATAAAGGATACACAAAACTCATTGCATGCAATGCATAATTCTCTTGCATGCTACACAACTCTAGCCTTTATTTATTACAAAAAAAAATACAAAAGTTACATAGAAAACTACCTTAAGACCAATCTAACCACATCTAGACAATTGTCTAAAAATAGTAACAACCGAAAATTATCTTTAACTACTCGATGTTGTAACTTCTCTTGGTTTGCCACCTAACAAACCCCCAAACCAATCAATTATGTTCACACGAACCCACTATTCACACGCACCGTTTGCATTGTTGTTAAATCTATCATTGTTCACGCATGCTACCACTACTGATGCACATTACCAAGATTCCAACAGTGTTTTTGCTAGCACGCCCATGCACCCAAACTTATGATGTGCTCCAAGAACCACCATGAGATTGAAACAAAGTTTATCATGGTGTAACCATGTTAAGGGGTAAAATGAAGTAGCTCCATGCAAAGCAAGACCAGAGGTTTCAGGTTTCATTTATGAACAAAGTCACAAAATTCCATTTGTGAGACTTGAGGTTGAAGTTCTATTGTTCTATGATAATAGATAGAAAGTATAATTTACATTCAGAGTCATGATACTAATATCCTCGATGAAACAATACAAAACTTCAAAAGATGTTCCAAGGAAAAAATTGGATGGGAGGGGGCAGGTAGAAACAAAAATACACCAAATGAAATGGGGAGAGGGTAGATTAAAAGGCCTGTAATTTTTTGCTTAATTAATACTTAAAAGTATATTTTTATCAAGGTTTTATATCATCATTCTGCACTTGAAGTATCAATAACTCCTTCACTAAAACATGTTTTATAATAATATATCTAATAATATAAGATACCTTTAATTTATGGTAAATGTTCATTTTAAATGCAGGCCTATCACATAAATGAAAGGATTGATTGATGAATTTAAGAACTGAAATTGAAAGGACAAAAAGATGGCCAAACTTAGAAAAGAGATACTAATACAGTCCAAACTGAAACATTGTTTGGTTATTGGGTCATATCTAAAGCTGTAGATCTCAAATTTGGGTTTACTTTATATGGATAGAAAGTTAAGACATAGGCCTACAACTTTTATATGGAGCCCAAGATCTAAAAAGGCCTTTTTTAAGTTCAAATTGGAGCTACAACAAAAAAGTTTGAATCTATCCTCCAACCCGAGCACTGTTTAGTGTTTGGCCCATATCTGGAGTTCTAGAAGTTAAAATGAGCTGAATTTTTTACACAAGAAAGCTGAGACAATTGCCTAGAACTTTCATGTTCTCAAGTGGCTCTAATTTGGACATCATCAATGATGTTTTGGGCAGACAATAGAAGATAAGGATTGTCACCAAGTCAAGGGTTGGCCATCTACTCATCAATTAGTCATCAAATCAATAGTTCCCAATTTTGGCCTATAAAAGGAGGCATTTGTCATGCATTTAGGCATCTTGGTTTCCAGATCAAGATCATGCTCTTCCTTTCTCTCTTTGTATTCTTTTTAGTGTTTATGCTTTGTTTTCATTAATATCAAGTTTATGCCTTTCATTTTCTTTCCTTTGCTTTCTTAACTCTTATCTTATTTATGTTCTTATTTTGTTTATCTATTTTTCTTTCTTTCATTATGTCTTGCCGGGTTATTTATTACTTCGACACTCCTGCACTTGGAAGAAGACATTAATCTTTTCGTCGTGTCATCTATCACATAATTGAAAGGATTACTTGGTGAATTTAAGAACTGAAATTGAATGGACAAAGAGATGGCCAAACTTAGAAAAGAGATATCGATGCAGTCCAAACTGGAACACTGTTAAGTAATTGGATCATATCTAGAGTTGTAGATCTCATATTTCAATCTACTTTATATGGATGGACAAGTAAGACATAGGCCTATAACTTTCATATGGAGCTCAAGATCTAAAAAGACCATTTTCAAGTTTAAATTAGAGCAACAACAAAGAAGTCTGAATTTGTTCTACAGCTCAAGCACTATTCAGTGTTTGGCCTATATCTAGAGTTCTAGAAGTCAAAATAATCTGAATTTTTTATACAAAAAATCTGAGATAATTTCCTACAACGTTTATGTTTTGAGTGGTTCCAATTTTGACATTATCAATAATGTTTTAGGCAGACATGTTAAGATAAGGGTTGTCACTAAGTCAAGAGTTGGCCACCTATTTATCAATTAGTCATCAAATCAATAGTTCCCAATTTTGGCCTATAAAAGGAGGCGTTTGCCATACATTTAGGCATCTTGGTTTCCAGATCAAGATCATGCTCTTGCTTTCTCTCTTTGTATTTTTTGTATTGCTTATGCTTTGCTTTCATTAATATCAAGTTTATGCCTTTCCTTTACTTAGTTAACTTTTATCTTATTTATGTTCATATTTTGTTTATTTATTTTTCTTTCTTTCATTATATCTAGCTAAGTTTATTATGTCAAGGTGAAAAGGTTACACTAATGGTGTAAGAATAAGTATAGTGTAAACTTAATATGCACTTTAATGTTTGATACTAACATGTTTTGTATTTGTTATCTTGTTCACTCTTTAATACTTTGCTTGTTAAATGACTAATCTTGATTTATGTTGTATAACACTTGGTACAACAAATGCTTGGCACTTTCATAGCGTATACTGTATGGTATAACCGACACCTAAGCTATGAAAGGAAGTTGATTTGTTGTTAACATAAGTTATAATCATGAATGCTTGACGAGATTTACAAGTTTTAGCATTAATCAAATAAGATGACTAATGTAATCATGATAACAATTTATAATCTAATTGGAACCTCCTTTGTATGTGGTTTTCAATTGAATAATAAGAGTTTATACTATGCTTGTTTGGCATACCATTAGTTGAACCTCTAAACTTGACATTTGTTATTATCATTGCTTAATCCTTACATTAATCCATCTCAAAGTTCTCATCATCATCTTCTTCTTCTCCTTCTTTTTCTTTATTATTATTATTGTTATTATTATTGTTATTGTTATTGTTATTGTTATTGTTATTGTTATTATTGTTGTTGTTGTTGTTGTTATTGTTGTCGTATTATTGTTTTTTATAATTTGAACAATTAACCTCTTTATGGTTCGACTCCGGTCCTACCGGGTTATTTATTACTTCGACACTCCTACACTAAGTAGAAAAAATTAATCTTTTAATAGTGTCAAGTTTTTGGTGTCGTTGCCGGGGAGGTAAGTTCTTATATAAATTATAATAGTTATTTTATTTTCTCTTTTCACTTTTCTTCTATATAACTTTGTTTCTTTTCTCTTGTTTCTTCTTCTTCTTTTTTTCTTTTTCCTTTTATTCTATTCCTACACGTGCATGAGAGTATGGTCACGTATATCAAGTGGAAGACTTTGTAGAGCATCCTCATCATTTTCAGAAAATATAGCCAAAGAAGATAATCAATCACTTCATAATGAGAATAACCATTTTAGAACACTTAGAGACCACATGAATCCCATAAGAACACGTGCACCATCATCCATAGTTTTTTTCTCCCAATGCATCTCATTTTAATTTTAAGTCAAACATTATTCAACTTTTACCTTCTTTTCATGGCTTAAAATGGGAAAATTCATACTTGCATTTAAGGGAATTTGAGGAGGTTTGCAACACATATAATAATTTAAATTGTAGCATGAACACCATCAGATTAAATCTTTTTTATTTTTCATTAAAAGATAAAGCTAAAATATGGCTACAAAATTTGAGACCAGGATCCATTTGTGTTTGGGATGAAATGCAACAACAATTTTTAAAGAAGTTTTTTCCATCTCATAGAACAAACTTTTTCAAAAGATAAATAACCACTTTCACTCAAAAACTAGGAGAAACATTTTACCAATATTGGGATCGGTATCGAGACTTTTCTAATACTTGCCCTCATCATGGTTTTGAAACATGGATATTGGTTTCATATTTTTATGAAGGGTTAACACCTAGAGATAGGTAAATGGTTGAAATGATGTGCAATGGAACTTTTGAAGATAACGACCCTGATGAAGCAATAAAGTACTTAGAGTTGTTAGATGAAAATGCTCAAAATTGGGACACCGCGGGTGCTTATGAGGCACCGAGTAAAACTCAACCTTATACATCTAATGGAGGTATGTACAACCTTAGGGAAGATCATGACCTTCAAGTCAAGTTTGCATCTTTAACTAGAAAAGTCAAGGCACTAGAATTGAAAAAGAATGATCAATTAAAATCTATTGAAAACATTGTGTGTCAAATATGTGAAACAATTGAACACTCAACCAATAAGTGTCCAACCTTGCCTTCTTTTAAGGAATGTCTCCATGAATAAGCCCATGCTTTAAATAGTTTTCAAAGGGCCAACCAGAACCCGTTCTCACAAACATGCAACCCTGGTTGGAGAAATCACCTAAATTTCAGTTGGAAAAGTGATAACAACAATGCACAAACTTCACAACCACCGTTTCAAGCACACCATAATTTCCAAAATTCTCATGGATATGCACCTCCTTATGCTCCACCTCCTAGAAGAAATCTTAACCACAACAAAATCCCAAAGGGCAATACAATGCAAATGCAAGTAGTTCCGAAAGCTAACACATGGATCAAGTCAAATCAGTCACTATTCTTCGCAGTAGTAAGGTTTTTGAAAAACCCACTCTTAAACCTTATGAGAAAGATGATGAGTCAATCTTTGAGAGTAAGGAAGAGCTTGAATCTGAAAATTGCAAAGAAAAGACTGATTTCCTGCCAGCATTTCCATTTCCTCATACCATGACCAAACAAAGGAAAGTCAATCACAACTCTGAAATCTTTGAAACTTTCAAACAGGTAAGGATCAATATACCTTTGTTGGATGCTATTAAACAAGTTCCTTCCTATGCTAAATTTTTGAAAGATCTATGCACTATAAAGAGGAAACTAAATGTGAAAAAGAAAGTCTTTCAAGTCAAACAAGTAAGTTCTATTCTTCATAACAATAATGCTTTGAAATATAAAAACCCTAATTGTCCTACAATTTCTTGCTTTATTGGAGAACATAAAATTGAAAGAGCCTTACTTGATCTTGTAGCTAGTGTGAATTTACTTTCATATTTAGTTTTTCAGAGTCTCAATCTAAGTGAGTTAAAACTAACTTCTATAACTCTTTTACTTGTTGATAGATCTATAAAAGTGCCTAGAGGAATAGCTGAAGATGTGTTAGTACAAGTCAATAAATTTATTTATCTTGTGGATTTTGTTATCTTAGACACACAACCTGTTGAAGTATGTAATTCATTTCCTGTTATTTTAGGATGTCTGTTTCTTGCAACTTCTAATGCATTGATTAATTGTAGGAATGGACTACTAAAGCTATCATTTAGAAACATGACATTGGAGATGAATATTTTCAACATTTGCAAGCAACCTGGAGATGATAATGATTTACAAGAAGTAGATCATGTTGATGAATAAGTTTATGATCAACTTGAATCTACTTTAAGTAAAAATGAGATCGATGAATCTAAAGATTTGCAAATGATTTATTCTGAGGAAGAAATCACGGATGAAAAAAAAAAGCACCAAAAATGTTGATGTGAATCTTTTGTCAACAGTGATAATAAATTCGACATTTGACATCACACCAATCGATGATTACTTTCCTAACAAATCCTTACTTTCTCTTAGTCTCATGCCTTGATGATAAAAATATTAATTTTGTTGCTTTAGGAGATTTGCCAGCTGATTGGAGTACCCAAGACAAAGAAATGTTTTTGAACGAAGTGAAGAACTTTTATTTTGATGACCCTAACTTATTCAAATATTGTCCTGATCAAATATTTCAAAGATTCATTCCCGATAATAAGTTAAGTAGTGTTATTAAACTTTGTCATTCTAAAGCATGTAAAGGTTATTTCTCTTCAAGAAAGACAACTGTAAAAATCTTTCAAAATAGATTTTATTAGCCCACCATGTTCAAGGAGACGCATGCATTCTGCAAAACTTGTGAAAATTATTAAAAAGTTTTGTTTTATAATACTTAACTCCATTTATTCCCTAAAGAGCTAAGATTAAGATGGAGCAATACTTATAGGGCCTGTGATATTGAGAATTCAATGAATGACAATGTTATTAAGGAAAATGGACATTATTTGAAAGCTTACTTTGATAATTTTCCTAACGAAAATGAATCACCTAGTTTGAATGATCTTGTAGATAAAGGTTGATTATTTTATTTTTCTCACATTGTTTTTGTGTTTCTTTTTTAGTGTTTTTTTGCTAGTTTCTCTCACCCTAGTCAAATGGCGAACAATGGTTCTCCATGACTTAAGTTGGTTCTTTCAATTTCCCGTAATAACTGATATCTATGTATATATTTGTGCAATTCTTTGAATCTCTCTTTCAATTCTTATTTGAAAAAGAACACTAATCTTGAAAAATTAAAAAAGTATTTTCCTACTCTACCTTAAAATACGATTACAAAAATTTATCGTGCTAGATATGCAAGATTGAGGTTGTTAATGAATGATGGAATTCCTGAAGATATTTGCTGGTTGATTGAAGCAAAAGGTCCGATTATCAGATGAGTCCTCTAATTCTTTCATTTCACACATGCCTAGAACAAGTAAAAAGCACTTTTGTAAAGAAACGTCATGCAGAACAACTGAAAGTCTGTCATCAATGTGCTAAATGGATTTGTAATGCACAATGTTGTTTTTTAGGAATGGTATCTATAAACCGTGAAGATAAAATACAGTTCATGAAGGATGGCGTGAGTAAGGAGTCTTTAGATAATTTTTTATTGACAATTGAGATGCATCCTAGTGGAGATGTGCATCGTCCAATTCATGATTTATGGCCACTATTTCATAAACATGATCGACTTAGTCTTGGGAATCTAACTAAAAAAGACATGTTTGCCAGTTTTTAAAAAAACTGGATGGGAAGCCTATTCCCGACCCATAGAGGCCGTTTAAGCCGTTCTTGGATGTAAAACCAAGGGAAGATGTGAGCCACAATCATAACTACCTGTAGATACACATGCCTTTTTAAAAAGTAAATAAATAAATAGAGAGAGTGTGTGTGTGACACTCCAACTGGCCTACACATAGGTGGTATGATAGCCTTTCTAATTTCTCATATATAAAATCCTCTCTTCCTTCCTTTCATTTCTACTCAACCCATACATTCAACAAATATAGTAGTGTGTAGAAATAACAAGTTTCTCAGGTCGTCATATAAGAAATATTTGTGTTTTCGATGGATCTAGTTTTGGGAAAGAAAATGAGTTTTTAGAATCAGCAAATTATCTTGGTCAAGTGCTAGCTGAAAGAAAGATTCATTTAGTATATGGGGAAGGCAATCTTGAGTTACTTGAAGGTGTGTTAATAGTTGCATTTTTAGAAGGTAGCCAAGTTTTAGGGGTCATCTCTAAAACTTTAGTATAAGGGGACATCATTGGAAAAACAATTAGAGAGAAACTTCAGGTCTCCTAAATGTCTGCTCGAATGAATGCAATGTTTAACCATGTTGATGCCTTCATTACTTTTCCAGGTAGTCTAAGCACATTAGAAGAGATCTTTAATATTTCCTCTTGGGTCCACCTGTATATTCATCATAAACCCATAGGTTTGTTAAATGTTAATGGTTATTATGATAAGTTGTTTTCTTTTCTTGATCATGCTATGGAACAAGAATTTCTAACATCTTCTGTACGATAAATCATAATCTCAGCTACTACTACTAAACAATTGATTGACCAACTACAATCTTTCATTCCTGTAATTGATCCTTTCATGAGTTACATAAATTGGATTTGAGCCTTCATTTGTGAATCTTTGTATCTTTTGGTTTTATTATTGTGTTTTGTTGTTTCTTATATTTGTTTCAGTGTGTTTCAGGTTTGTCAGTGTTCGTTATTTCAGGTGATATCTTCTATACTCTATCTTTCTACCTTTAAACATTGAAGATAATGTTTCGTTTTGGTTGGGGAGAAAGGGTAGTAGCTAAAAAGAAAAACTAATTGTGTTCTCTATTTCATAAAACATATGCAAAATTGTTGTTACTATGATGGCAGAGTAAAAGAGAACTTTTTATGACTCTTAAGACTCATCTTAATAATCATTCAAGACAAGGTCTATCATAATACTTCTTGAAATATTCAGATTTACAAACTCTCACATTCTTATCACTTAATTCTGCTTATATACTCATTTAACATGTGTGTAAACATTAATTTACACACACACACTTTAACATATGATTGTGGGTTGCATATTTGATTTTTACATTATTTATTTTCTTTTGTTAAAGGTAACAACTAAGGGAAAGGGATAGCATATAATTAAATAAAAAAGAAAAAAATGATAATAATAAAAATATAGATAAGTTTGGTTTCGTAGCCTTCCTAACTTAAGCAATTAAGCCTGAAGGTGTGTTTTAACACCTAATACCCTAAAGTCAATTGACTTGGGAGTTATTGGTCCAACGCTTGTTACATGGGTTAAGGAGAAAAGCTTAAAGGAATCAAACATTATATTATCTACATATTAGTATCTGCGACCCGAGTTACTAAGCTCGTAGGGGTGTCTCAATGATTGATACTTAAAAGTGTATTTTTATCAAGGTTTTCAATCATCATTTTGCACTTGAAGTATTAATAACTCCTTAACTAAAGCATGTTTTAGAATAATATATCTAATAATATAAGATACCTTTAATTTGTGGTAAATGTTCATTTTAAATGAAAGCCTATCACATAAATGAAAGGATTGATTGATGAATTTAAGAACTAAAATTAAAAGGATAAAGAGATGGCCAAACTTAGAAAAGAGATGTTGGTGCATTCCAAACTGGAACACTGTTCGGTAATTGGGTCATATTTAGGTCTACTTTATATGGATTGAAAGATAAGACATAGGCCTATAACTTTCATATGGAGCCCAAGATCTAAAAAGGCCATTTTCAAGTTCAAATTATTGCAACAACAAAGAAGCCCTAATCTGTCCTCCACGTGCATGAGAGTATGGTCACGTACATCAAGTGATAGACTTTGTAGGGTATCCTCTTTATTTTTAGAAAATATGGCCGAAGAAGATAATCAATCACTTCATAATGAGAATAACCGTGCTAGAACACTTAGAGACCACATGAATCCCACAAGAATAAGTGCACTATCATGCATAGTTTTTCCTCCTAATGCATCTCATTTTAATTTTAAACCAGACATTATTCAACATTTACCTTCTTTTCATGGGTTAGAATTAGAAAATCCATACTTGCATTTAAGGCAATTTGAGGAGGTCTGCAACACATATAATAATTTAAATTGTAGCATGAACACCATCAGTTTAAAGCTTTTTTATTTTTCATTAAAAGATAAAGCTAAAACATGGCTACAAAATTTGAGACCAGGATCCATTTGTGTTTGGGATGAAATGCAACAACAATTTTTAAAGAAGTTTTTTCCATCTCAAAGAACAAACGTTTTCAAAAGATAAATAACCACTTTCACTCAAAAACTAGGAGAAACATTTTACCAACATTGGGATCGAAATCGAGACTTTTCTAATATTTGCCCTCATCATGGTTTTGAAACATGGATATTGGTTTCATATTTTTATGAAGGGTTAACACCTACAGATAGGCAAATGGTTGAAATGATGTGCAATGGAACTTTTGAAGATAACGACCTTGATGAAGCAATAGAGTACTTAGAGTTGTTAGCTGAAAATGCTCAAAATTGGGACACCACGAGTGCTTATGAGGCACCGAGTAAAACTCAACCTTATACATCTAGTGGAGGTATGTACAACCTTAGGGAAGATCATGACCTTCAAGCCAAGTTTGCATCTTGAGCTAGAAAAGTCAAGACACTAAAATTGAAAAAGAGTGGTCAATTAAAATTTGTTGAAAACATTATGTGTCAAATATATGAAACAAATGATCACTCAATCAATAACTGTCCAACCTTGCCTTCTTTTAAGGAATGTCTCCATGAACAAGCTGCTTGACCGCTTTTTATGATCGGCTTATTTTAACTCGCAA
>SRLM01002425.1:0-41257 GCA_015708895.1 Populus ilicifolia | reverse complement strand
CTCCTAGGTCATGCACTATTATTATTACTATTTAAATATTTTTTCTGTTAAAAAAATAATTCAACTGTGTCGTAATGCTGGCCATCTAATAATGAGAATATTTATCTGATGTGCTGAAAAAAGATTAAAAAAGATGAATTTACAAAAAAAGCGCGAACGTCGAGATTTTTTCTCTATCGAGATTACTATTTTTAACCCCATGGACCCCCTCCCATCCCCCATCTCCCACCTCCCAAAAAAGAATCTCACGAGCAGCTTCGATGGTAAAATCAATCCTTGGCTACTGTTTAGAATTGTGGTGTAAAATATTTTATATTTAAAAATATTTTAAGATAATATTATTTTATTTTTTAAAAATTATTTTTAAAATCAATATATCAAAATAATTTAAAAATAATTTTTAATAAAAAAATTTAAATTTTAAAATAATATAATTTCAACTACATTATCAAATATATTTTTAACATTTAGCTTTTCATGCCCAAATCTGAAAACAATAGCAAGCATAAGGAAAAGAAAAAAACAGTAGATTATATTACTGATTATGGAAGAAGTAATGAGCGGAAAGATTTAATGATTAGGTTTTATTTGTTTTTGTGTTTTAAAAATATTTTTAAAACATTAAAAAATATATTTTTTATTTTAAATTAATATGTTTTTAGTGTTTTTAGATTATTTTGATATGCTAATATTAAAAATATTTTTTAAAAATAAAAAATATTATTTTAATATAATTCTAAATAAAAAAACAACTACATTCATATTTTTTTTATAAAAAAAGAAAAAGAAATGGGACCTTTTCTGTGTAAAGATTACCTTGTTTAAAATCCAGCAAAACCATTTATTTCCTGCTCAGATTTCAGTTTGTCCACTCCACTCGACATCTCACATGAAAACCCACCGACATTTTAAATCCAAGCTCATGTGTCCACAATTTTATTTTATTTCTGTACAATTGTAGTCCGATCGAGGAGCATCATGTTTAATTACTCGTATATCTTCTCTTTTAATTAATGATTACACGGGATGGTTTGATCGAACCAGTCGCTCGCTCGAGGAGCATCATGTTTAATTACTCGTATATCTCTCTTTTAATTAATGATTACACGGGATGGTTTGATCGAACCAGTCACTCGCCCGAGGAGGAAAAATGTTCGTCTGAAATCTTTTCCTCGCCGTCTAGGATTTCAAGAGATTGATCTACTCGTTAAATATGTATAATTTTTTAAAAATTTAATTTCTTAATATCCAACGGGACTTAATTTTTTTCTAAATGTATAGGTTGATGGGAAGAATACGTCATTGAAATTATTTGAAAACGTAATATCGGACTAGTGTATAATTTGACTCGACTACACGTAATTTAACGTCTAAGCAAAGAAATTATAAGTTTTTGTTTTATTATAATAAGTAGATTCTCTTGCATTATCATGTAGCGTGTGGATATTTTAAAAAAAAATATATTTTTAATATAGTATGTCAAAATAATTTAAAATTATATAAAAAATAATTTATAATCAGGAAATTTCAAAAAACACTTTTTAAAGACAGAAATAAACACCACGTGAATCGAAATGTTAGCTATCATGGAACAGATACCGAATAAGAAAGGGAACATTATCAAGCAGGCGTCGTTCCAGGGCACCGCAGATACTTGTTTAGGCGATGAATCATGATCCCTCGCCTTCCCTCTGATTTATAAAATCCCCCCATGTGCCCGCCACATGCAAGAACATGGGGTTAAAGCTCTGTCCTTTTTTCCGTGCTGTACCGTGCAATGCACAGTCCCATTAATTGCTTCATTTTATCTTCACATTTATATTTACCTGCTGCCTGTATTGATTATAGAGCAATGCTTTTCGTCAAGAAACAAGGCAACCTGATAATTTCAGTGTAATGCAAGCCGTTGGATGCATGGATTCGATGTGGGATTTGCTTTCGGGGTCAGTACATCCAACGGTTGGCGCTAGCAAGGAATGTACTCTGGACTTACGATCTTGAATAATTGTGACCCAAACTTTATCTCACCCCTTTGAATGGCTTTGCAAATGCAATGTGTTTGTTGTTTAATTGTCAAGATTCTTCGGTGTCTTTCACACAAGGGAATGTCAATTGACAGGCCAAAGTGTTGTTTTTTTGTGTGGAAGGGGCCCTTGAAGCATGGCTTCAGAGAGCCTACCGATAAGTGAGAATTGACTGTCGAATAATTGCTTTCGTCTTTTAGAACTTTGGTTTTCAATGAAATATCTATTAACAATTATTATTTTTAATTAGCAAAGTTAATTAAAAAATTAGAACTTTGATTTTAATGAAATATCTATTAACAATTATTATTTTTAATTAGCGGAGTTAATTAAAAAAATTAGCAGAGTATCATAAATGAAAAAAAAATCCATGAAATAATATAGTTTATACATATTGTTTTTGAAAAACACGGTCTTTATAGCTTGTTACTATTCATAGTAGTAATATTTAAAAGAAATATTAAAATAACAAGAGAGGGAAGAGATTAAATCAAAGAAAAAAATTTTCAAAAATATACAGAGGCTTCTGTCATAAAAAATATATCTAAATTTTAATTGTAACATCATTAATATCATCAAAAAAAATAATTATATAAATTAAATGATATTAAAAAAATTTATTAAAAATATCTTAAGCATGTTATACTTACCTTTTAAATACAAAGAATGAACTACTTGTTTTTTTATGGTAATTGTGATTTATTTATGTTATTATTTGTGATGTGATTTTTTTTAGTTATTGAATTTATATTGCTAAGATTTTTTTTAATGATATTGATAGTATTATAAACAAAATTTTGATGTCTCTATATTTTTTTTTTCTCTTCTATTTTGTTTATTAAATATTTTTTAAAGGATACTGTTATTTTAAATAGTAACGAGCTGTGAAAATCACATTTTTTTTTATCAAGATATGTGCAACCTATGCAATTTTAACAAATTTTTTTTTTAACTATGTTATTTCCGCAATGATTTTTAAACAATATGCTGAAAACCAAACATAGCCTATAAACACTATCCATTTTTTATTTTATTTTTTTGAAAGACATCGCGTCAAAATCAAGCAGGCATGCTTTTCCTTGATTGTTATATTTCTACTCTCGAACAAGGTAATGGCATGTGGTCGAGAAATGAAGTAATTAATTAAAATACAATCATTATTATTGTAATTGTTTATTGTTATTTACCAGAAAGGATGTATAGACAAGATAATCACACCCTTCGTATAAAACACTAGTTCATTTGTCTATGTTACATAAAATAAATATATAAAAACATAATAAAATCTTAAAAAATTATATGATAGTATCATTAAACCAGGTAAAATAACTCGGTAGCTCTTAACTCACTTTTTTATCTGATTTGAATTTTAAATTAAATTATATAAAAAATATTTTCATATAAATAAATTAACTTTATAAATCTAAAAATAATTTAAAGAATGAATAAAAATATAACTTAATTTTAAAAAAAAAAATCAATATAATAATTATTTTTATAAAATAACAAAATATCATGTTAAATCGACACCGGTCATTCCATCACCCGAGATATAAATAGTATGAGTCTAATAATTTTATTTGAAAGAATATATATATATATATATATAAAAGATTGCAAAGATATTTCTTAATTTGAAGTTGTCCCTTTTCAACGACTGTTAGAGATGATAGTTTTTTTTAAAACTGATTAAAGAATCTAAATGTATTTGTTTTGTGGATGATGGATTGGATCTCGAACAAATTACTCTCTGTTTTATCTTATTGTACATATCATTTATACGGTTGTCATCATTGCATGCAAGCGCAAAAAAATGAGAGTTCTATTTAGTTCATTATTTATAATCTTTGTAAAAATCACTTTTTTAATAAAGGTATAAAAAGCAAAAAAAAAATTATACATGCTTGATTTAATTTAATAAATATAAAATATGTCATTAGTTAAAATATAAAATATATTTAATTATGACAGTGAAATGATAACATCATGTAATGATTGATATAATGCTAATAATAATTAAGACAATAGCTACAGTAATACAAAATTAAACATGTTTGCTGTAATGATAATAATTATCACAATGGCTACAGCAATAAAAAATTAACCATTATTGTTATTTTAATGGTAAACGAATATTACAAGTGATGATGATATAACAGAGAAGATCACAGTAAAATGGCGATGATAACAAAAATTTAAATATATTTATATAAATTATAGAGTTAATGGTGATGGTGAAATAATTACAATAATAATAATAATATTTAAAAAATAAAGGTGAAGAAATGATAATTATAATAATTACAGTGATAATATGATATTAGCATGGTGATGGTGGTATAAGGGTTGTAATATAAAATCTTTCAATTAAAAATATGAAATAAAAATGATTTTTTTGTTGTTCTAAAAAATAATTTTAGATTTGAAAATTATTAATGAAAAAAAATATAAACAATAATTGAAACAACTATTATCATTTAAAAAAGTTATAAGTATTAAAATAATCAAGTGATTGGATTTAAATTTGATACGGATTTGCATTGACAAAGCATTTTCAGTGGTGGCATCATTGCTACTTTTGACTGAAACATAATAAAGAGGTATTAGTGAAAGTTAATATATTAAAATTAAAAAAATAAAATTATAAAGGATATTGATATAAATAAAACATTAATAAGAATATATTCATAGTTTAACATAATAAAAGAGGTTTCAATCTAAATAAATAAAGTAGAAAGAGCATCAACCCAGATGATTGATAATTCAAAGGGGGCTAATGTTATAATAATTTTGATAAGTATTACTCAATTAATTTTATTATAGATTTGTTATATAGAAATTACTAGTTTGAATCTTGTAAATTTTAAAATCATTAAAAATTTATATAATTATTAATTTTTAAATTTATAAAATTAATTAAGATATGCAAAAATATTTATATTAATAAAAAATAATTAAAAAATTAATTTAACTTTTTCCTTGAAGAATAAATCATATTAATATATTTTAAAAAAAATTATAACAAATTTATATTTAGATAATTAATTAGCACTCAAGATAATTTAGAAGTTATGGGTTCAAGTGGCAGAGTGCAGATATTTTCTACATTTGTGACAAATGATTTCTCGTTTATCATATTTAAATATAAAAAATAAAAAGCAAAAAATCCTCTCTTTTAATAATAATAAAAAAAGGCAAGGACAAATAAATGTGCTGGATGTTAGAGCATTTCTGATGGGAGACGTTATTTTGAAGAGATCAATTGATAAAATAATATTTTAAATAATATAAATATAATTTTTTTATTATGTATATTTTAGGGGGAAAAACTATTTGAAAAGTATATTTGACCGTCACCATAAAAATATATATTTGAAAATTTAATTGTGATTATTTTTTAAAATGTTATCTATTTTTTTAAAAAAATAATATTAATATTAAAATAATTTAAAAGTATTAAAAATTATTAATTTTAAAAAATTTAAAATACTTTCAAAATATTTTCAAAATAAATACACCGAATAACGGTGTGGGACCATCAAAAGAAGGGTGCGTTGTTCACAACGCACTGTTGTCAAAGCGGCCGGCGCAGCTTTGGCTCATGTGCTGTGGTCAGTGGATGCACATGTTCCAAGCAGAACTGCCCCTGCCCTTCTAGGATTTAATTCAATTATTTTTTTATCTTAACTTGCTTCTTTTTTGTCAATAAAGTAATTTAACTGCTTTCAATAAATATTTCAGTTCTGCTTATGCGTCAGTGTGGGCCCCATTTCCACAACTACTTAACTAACTCTGCCTTCCCCTCTTCAATTCAATCCACCGTCGGTCTGTTTTTCGAAGGAGTAAATCATTTTGGCCCTTCTCCTGTGGCCATCTTTTGACCCTAAATTTATGGCTACCATAAAGACTGAGCTAGAAGCTTTATTACAGTTAATCGTTTGTGTTTCAACCTCTTACCTTTATTTTTTTAATATTTTAATATTAAAAATAAATTTAAAAAAATAAAAAAAATATTATTTAAATATATTTTAAAAAAATACACTTTAAAAAACAACAAATAAGCTCTCACCTGTTCACATATACATTAAGCATCCTACACTAGAATATTAAATATACATTTAGACCTTTTGCTTTTTAATTTGACAAATATTTTTTTAAATGAAATTTTTTATTTTAAATTTTAAATTTTTTTATATATTTTTAGATCATTTTGATATACTGATATTAAAAATATTTTTTAAAAAAATATATATATTATGTCAATATAGTTTTAAATTTACAATACTTTAAAAAATATCTGACCATTTATACTGAAATACGAAACAGGTTGGTAGTCTTTATTCCAAAAATTAATGTGTGGATCCTTTCATCAATAAATGAGAGCGAGTTTTTTCTCAATCGGATCCCTAACCCATAGACATTGTTTTGCATTTCGGTTGGCAGGGGTTTAAATCGATGATTCTTAAATAAATTGGGGACCTAATTGAGAAAGGTATACAAGTAGGGGACTGATTTGAGGCCATCCCATTAATTAGCTAGCCAGTGGCTTATGTCTATATGCTTTCACTTATTACTTGGAATTAGGAACATGAGAATTAATTCCACCTCTAGTTCCTTTTTAATAATTAATTATACACCATTATTGGAATAAAATATCATCTGCACAATTTATCCTCTTCTTCTCATGTTTAAAAGTTATTTTAAAAAATTAATTTATAATTTATAATTTATTTTTTATATTCTCAGATTATTTTAATATACTAATATTAAAAATAATTTTTTAAAAAATAAAAAATATATTATTTTATTATATTTCTAAACAAAAAAATATTTTAAAAACAAACACTATCCCAATACCAATCAAATCTAATTATAAAGTGCAATATGAGCATGGAATTTAAGTCAACTTCATTTCCGATTTACGAGAAACATAACTAATTTTATGATTTTAGATTAACGTCTAATTTCCTAATCCATGAACAAATGACCGACGGGATTTAAATATATCAATTTTAGCTAGGAGGAGGACAAAGCGATAAGTTAAGAACCATGCATTATTTGTTTCTTAAACATAGGAATTCCATCAACCATTGGATTTTGTGCAGCTGTGTGTTATAAGATTGGAATCACAATAATTTTTTTTTTTGTTACAATTACACTAATTACTCAAGTTGACAATTTCCAACATCTTTGCCCCATCACACTTTTTACACAGTTCCGCATAAAAACATCAACACTGAGCGGGCATCAATCTCCCCTGAAATCATGGAGGGGTAGACCAAAATTTACTCTCTCGCCTGAAGATCTCATTACAATTTCATTTTGGTTATTTTTAAAAAAATATGTTTTGAATTTATTTAAAAATAAAAAATAATTAATTTAAAAATAAAAAATCTTTAACAAAAACACATAATTGAACTGCAATAACAAAACATGGATGAGGCGAGGGCATCCAAAGGCGTGATTTCATTCCCAGCAGGCCCCATTCTACCCATGTGAGTACACAGATAGATAATGTGCTCCGAGCTCAATCACTTCCCATTAAAAATCCCTATATATACCCTAGTCAGGAAGGTACTCTCAAGTCTTGACAAGCAAATCCCCTCTTCTCTCACTTTCACATCTCTTTTCATCTCTTTTTGGTGTTTAGACAATCCCAGGAAGAAGGGTTTTGCCTTGTAGCTAAGGCCATGGCTAAGTTTGTTGCTGTCTTCCTCTTGGCTCTCATTGCCATTTCCATGCTCCAAACCTTGGTACCTAAGACCCTTCCTTTCTTCGATCTTTATGACCCAGAAGCTGAAATGGGTTTGTTTGTCCTTAAATTGTGTATCTTGACATTGTTTTGTTTTGCCCTGTTTTTTCAGGTTGTGGCATCCCATGGGCGTGGAGGTCACCACAGAAACAAGGTTAGCTCTCTCTTATAATCCCTCGATGCGTGTGCGCATTATGATGTGGACTCTTTACCTTGACAATGTTGTATCTTCAGATCATGAATCTTAGTCACGTTTTAGGTTTGTAATGTCAAATGTGCTGTGATTGCAGAACAAATATGGACCTGGGAGTCTCAAGAGCTTCCGTAAGTGCTTCGACGACCAGCCTATTTTCCATTTTCCCCTCATTTGCCGTTTTAAAATCTTTGTCAAGAGAATCTGAATACAGAAAAAAGTATACCTGCCTTTTAAGAAAAATTGCTTGCAATTTCCCAGCCTAGAAAAGATCTGTGAGATTAACGAGTTTAAAAATGATAATACGCCATTGAAAATATTGATTTGTGGGTTGTGGATTTCAAGATCTAATCAAGTCAAAAGGTCTGAACATGGTCAAATTCTGGAGAGTGGTCTTTTATGATCTCTTACGTTGATTGTCTTGTGTAATGACCAGAATGTCCATCACAATGCACGAGGAGGTGCAGCCAAACCCAGTACCATAAGCCATGCATGTTCTTCTGTCAGAAGTGCTGCAGGAAGTGCCTCTGCGTTCCCCCAGGGTATTATGGGAATAAAGCTGTGTGCCCTTGCTACAACAACTGGAAGACCAAGGAAGGAGGGCCCAAGTGCCCTTGAACGATAATTAATTTCCCTTCCCTGGTCTCCTTTTGCTATATTACATGTATCAGGTGTTATGCTCTCGGAATAGCACTAACTATATACTATATGTTTCTTAAGCTGGTCTCCGGCGGGGAAAGATGGACTTGTTGTCGTCGGTCTATCGATCAGGAAGTCAGTCCTTTAGGCCTCCGCAAATGATGGCGGCTTATCTGTTGTTTTATTATCAATGAGAATTCGTGTCCTTTTTATGAGTTCACCTCTGTATTGGGGTTGGTTGCTTGACGAAAATTGATATCTGAGATTTCCTTTTCTAAAATGTTTTGGGTTATTCTTTAATGGTGATGAGGGAAGAAGCTTGACCTCTCTTGCCTAAACCCACCCGATTTAGGCAGTGGTTTTCTAACATTCCATGAAGACAGAACTCTGCACGGAGCGGATGCACCTGAATCTATGGAGAATGAACTCCGAATTTTAAACTTGAATTCATAAAAGATCAGAACTCGATGGGGACGATAAACCTGACTCCATTTGTTCTTTTTAAAACTATAGATAATAAATATATTTATCAGCTTACCCTAACATTTTACATTGATATGTCTGCATAAACTACCTTAAATCTCAAGATGCTCCTAGGCCATAAGAAAATATCTCCACCTTCAAGCTTCACCATGTAATATGTAAACACACACAACATAGCCTTTCAAAAATCTTTTTTTTTTTTTTACTATATCTAGATTTGAGCCCTATCATGTATACCTGTTATCTTCGCAGTGTTTTACATATCTACTGGATTTGCAGGGTATTCAGTGGGCGTGAAATTTGCAGGGTATTCAGTGGACGTGAGAATTAGGGTATTCAGTGGACGTGAGAATTAGTCGTGGTGCGTGCAAGCTGATCCGGATACCTCAATAAATCAAAAAAAAAATCTTTTTATTCACTATCAATGCTAACATAAGCATCGAATATCCTCTAAATCTACAAAAATGATTTATTTTACAAGTGTACTAGATGTATAAGCTCAAGCTCGGTCAAATAGTATGCACTAGTCTTGTTGCCCATGTTTTGTTGCCAACCGGAAAAAAAATGTTGTTTGGGAGCTGTTAATTTTTTAAAAACTAAGAAAAATCGCAAACTTGAATTAAAAACTTTAAGCATGCATTTAATAAAATTAGTCGATAAATGTTAAAAAACATATTAATAATAACCAAAAACTTAATAAAGAAGTTGAAATATACATACAATTAAAAAATGATCTCACATAATGTCATGTCATTTAATATTCTTTTATTTAATTTTATATCAATATTTATTTAAAAAAATTAAAAATAAAACTCAATCAAAACAAGATAATTTGCAAGCATAGCTCAGCCCATTCTTATTGATTTTACACTGATATTATAGGTCTTTGGATTGCTTGAATTTCAAAATAAACCATGTTGAAGTTGGCCAAATATAACCTAATTGATCTAGTAGGTCCAAACATTACTTGATTGTTCCATTTAAAATTTAATTCAGTAAAAAAAAAAAATTCAAGCCCTCCTCTCTCTCTCTCTTTTTTTCCTTCTGAAAAATCTTATTAGAGACAATGATTTTTTTTTAAAATTTAAGTTGATCTGGCAAAACATTTCATATAGGTCTTAGATTTAATAACTTTTTATTTTAATCAAGATTTACAATAACAAAAATACAGATACAGATAAAATTTTTTAAAAAATTTACAAAAAATATATCAAGAAGTGTTGTGAAAAATCACAATGTTTGTTAACATTAAAAAAATGATATGATTCTATTAAAAAAATAAAAATTGAATTAGATCTTATTAAATAATATCCCAAATATATTTTTAATTAATTAATTTAAATGATATTTAGACCTAGCTTGAATTAAAAAAGAAGAAGATACATTTCAAGTTGATGTCCGTTGATCTTATTTCTTAAAGATACTGAGATGACCATGTCTTAATTTAAAATGGGTTAGCTTAGTTAACTAACAGAAGACTTGGGTCATAGACATTCTTGAGTTTAGTAATTTTTTGGAACCTAACACTCATTTAATTATTCAACACTAGAAACTACAAGAAAGTGCTAAAATAAAACTAAAGATAATAATAAAAGAAATAATTGAATTGAAATTATATTTAAATCACAAAGGAAATAAAATTTCATGCGTGTGGAGTTGCAGGATCTGGCGCACGTGCATACCCCCCCCCCCCCCCCCCCCCCCCCCCCCCCCTCTCTCTCTTGCCCGGTAGAAGGAGCGTCTATTTCTTTAAAACAAATTTGATGATGCGTTATCCGCAAATCCAGTTTCTTACAACTTGAGAGTTAGTCAAAAATTTAGGCTGGGGTTTCTTTTAGCTCTAAAAAGATATTTTTGATTTAATTTCACTTAAAAACACCCTCAGCTTCAAAAAAAAACTAATATCCCAACTAAAAAATAACTAAATTGCTTAAAACACATAAAATAATCAGATTAATTTTTTTAATAAGATAAACAATAAAAAATATTAAAATATATGAATATTAAAATCAACTAATTTTGTTATTGGAGTTTGGTCAAACATAAATTTTTTAATTTATTTTTTTTTCAATTAATATCTGAAAAACAAACAAAATAAAATTTTATATGAAAACATAAATTGCAAACACCAAAGAAGCCAAAATAAAAAATGAATCAATTTGAGAGGACAAAAATATTAAAAAGGCGCAATCTCAACAATGCTTAAAAAACTCTTGGTTTTGGACATGTTATCAAATTATGTCCTTCAATTTCAACATCTTTCAAGTAACAAAACTATATTTTTTTTAAAAAAAAAACCGCAATGCAATGTTCATCAAGCTTGTGATCTCAATATTGTTAATTTAATAGCAATCAACACATGATTTGTGGAGTCTCGTTTAGGTTGGCTTTAGCTTTGATGTAGATAGGTTGCAAACTTCAGAGGCAGCACTTGAGCAGGATTAGCTAAAGTGTGAGTGCGTTGTCAAGGTAGGCAGTGGGGTCTGTTTGTCGCGGCTAAAGTCAACTTGAGTTCTTGAATCTTCAACAGATGAACAGGAAAAGCATGTGATTACTGACCAAGTAGTGGTATCCTACATGGTGCCTTTTAGCGAAAAAGAGTGCCTGAACACAAAGCACAAAGCACAAAGCATGCAAGGAGGGACGGTATAATGATAATTTGCCTGCTGGGGCATGCTTTTGCCGGTTGATTTCGTGTTTTTTCAAAGAGAATGCCAGGGTCTCTTTTACATCCAGTCGCCTTTCAAACACTTGTTCTTTATCGAGTGGTAACCACAACCACAGCCAGATATATATGCTTCAAAATACTTAGAGAACTTTTGTCGTCTGCTATGGTGTTCTGGTTTTCCAGTTTTGCAAAGAATGAAATGGTTAAAAAGACTCGTGGGGGTTCACGATACAAGTGCAAGGTGCTTCAAAGGTTCGAAACCTCTAAAAATGCCTCCCAACTATGCAAATATTTCTCGGTTTCAGATTGAAACCTATCATACAGATTGAAGGTTTTACTCTGTGGGTTTTGGTTTTTTGTGGCATCCTAATATTGCTACAGCACTGGATGAAGCGATCTCCATTATGGGAGACTATTTCACAGCTTGGCGATGCTAGTTAAACTATTTGGGCATGGAAATAGATATACAGTCGGTTTGGAGGTGTATTTATAAGATGTTTATCTGTTATACTCAAAGATAATATTTTTATAATACAACTAAAATATTTAAACTTCTAGTCCAGTACGCCAAAAAAAAAAGAAAAGGAAAGAAAATATATTTTTTATATATATTTATTTTCTCTGTATAGCAACGTTTATATAGTCTTGTAATATTATAATAAATATTATGACTATTAATGAAATTATTATATTTTGAATTATATTAAATAATTGTTATTTAATTTTATCACAACAATCATATTATAAATATAATTACTTTTGTTAAAGTGATGAGGGATTAAGGATGAGAATCTTTAGTTGATGAGATTTCTTCCTTTAATAAAAGACATAGCACTGGAATTCCAAAACTGGATGACATGATTGTCATTCGTGGTCTTTCAATGCATAAAACTCAATAATTAATAAACTTTTATCATTGCCAAACTGAGTTGTTCTACACTACAATTAATATGTAACTGAGCTTAATAATCTTTTTACGAAGGTAAATATGAAGTTTCTTCTTTGCATTGCAAGTTTGAATCCAAGGGAATCTTTTCATGTTTTTGATAATAATAAAAAAAATGATTCATCTTGCTCAATTTTATCTATTTGACTTTGACTTCTTCATAGTTGAGCTGGTTGTACCTGATAATCAACTTGAAACTTACACTACTGGCATGAGTTCTTGTGAGGAGTTTTCAAAAGGACTCAATGATCTTACTAAAAAATTAGTGTAGACAAAGAAGATTATGATATATCTTTTAATTTTTTTATTTATAAAATTAGTATTAATTTTACTACTTACTATTGTAATAGTAGAGAGAATATTTTCAATGATAAAATTGGTTAAAAGTCAATTATATAATCAATTGGTTTAATGATTATTTATTTATTTATATTGAAAAAAATATTTAAAAATATTAATAATAAAAAAATCATATAATGTTTTCAACGTATAAAGTCTCATAGAAAACAATTGTGAATTATAAGAAGAAAATAGAATTTTGTGGAGCATATTTTTATAATATATATAAATTTTTTAACATCATATTAAAAAGCTTATGATTTTTTTAACTTTTTGGATCTTAATTAATTTAATTATATAAATATATTATTTCATTCCTATTGAAATTGGTTCCTAGATCCCTTTATGGTTTCAATCTCATTCCATTGGTTCATTTCTATATAGTTTTTGTATAACTAAATTATTCATATATTTTATATAAATAATAATGATTATTCTATTTATAATAAATTTTTGAACATGCCTATATAGAATACTTGTGGCAAAGTACAAGTTAAGTATCTTTCAGGTGATTCAATCCCAAATAAAAGTCAATTGCTTTTGATGCTCTAGGCGATGGTGCAATTGGAAGAAGATGGACAAAAATAAAAAAAGACATCAAAACATGCATATTGTGCTCAAGATTTTTAAAAAATACATTTTGATTCTCAAATTTTAAAAATAACATAGATTATATAATTTAGATACCTTTAAATTTTTACAAAAATCAGTTTTGGTACAAAAATCTATTTATATTATTTTTAGTTACACAAAATAATTTTTTTTTTATCCATGAGTTTCATGAGATGTGAGGCTTGATGATGTTTTTTTAGACTCTCAATGATATCTAAAAAAATAGATCTAAACTAAGGAGAATCTAGCCCAACTTGATTTTGAGTTTTGAATAAGTTTTTGAGTATTTTAAGTTGATGAATTGATTTGTAAATATTTCAAGAATGTTATTGAATTGTTTTTATATTAAAATGACTTAAAAAATAAGATCTTTTTAATAAAAAAGATTCTGCCCTAATTTCTTGAGCTCCACAATAGCAGCTAAAATCTGAACTCGTAGATAGCATGATAAAGTGGCCTTCGCATGTAAAAAAAAAATAAAAAATTACGTGTATATTTTTATAAAAAAAACCTAAAATTTTATTTTTTATCATGTTTTAAAAATGCAAAAATAAATATTGTAGGATTTCAGCTAAAATTTCAAAAATAACACAAAAGTTAATTTATTTAATTAATATTTGATGTATGAATTTTACAATGAAATACATACTTTGTTATTAAATTAAATGAGTTAATAACAATAAATATAAGGAATTAGCTATAAATTTTATTATTTGAAGGTGTAAATTTATTTTGTAAAAAATATATTCAGATATTAAAACTATAAAGTAAGAAATAAATATAATACTAAAATTCAGGCCTTATAATAATTAATATTTAACTCGATTAGATAAATACTTCCTTACAAAAAAAAAATACCTTAAATTATATAAAAGATTAACAAATAAAAATATGACTTAACGAAACAATTAATCGACAATGTAACTTATTATATATAGGATGCATCAAGAGTGATGTATTTTTTTATATAATTAATTCCTTTACACTAATTTTTATAAATTATTAGAATTAATAATCAAAGAAACAACCCTTTTAAAATTATAATTTCATAATCAATTTTAAAATTATTTAATCCAGGATGAAAACCTGCAATTGGATACCATTCATGCCGAAAACTAATGTTGTCCTTTTTTAATTATATAATTGAATTAATCAAGCATAGTGACATGACAAAAAGATTGATGTCTTCTCCTAAGTGCAGGAGTGTCGAAGTAATAAATAACCCGGCAAGACCGGGGTCGAACCACAAGGAGGTTAATTGTATAAATTATAAATAATAATAATACAATAACAAGAACAATAACAACAACAACAATAATATTAATAACTATAATAATAATAATAATAGTAATAGTAATAGTAATAATAATAACAACAATAATAAAAAAGAAGAAGAAAATTTGATGAGAACTTTGAGATGAAAAATTAAAGGATTAACAATGATAATAACAAATGTCAAGGTTAGAGGTTCCACTAATGGTATGTCAAACAAGTATAGTATAAACTCTTATTGTTCAATTGGAAACCACACATAAAGGAGGTTCCAATCAGATTATAGATTGTTAACATGATTACATTAGTCATCTTATTCAATTAATGCTAATACTTGTAAATTTCGTCAAGCATTCATGATTATAACTTATGTTAACAACAAATCAAGTTCCTTTCATAGCTCAGGTGTCGGTTATACCATACAGTATGGGCTATGAAAGTGCCAAGCATTTGTTGTACCAATTGTTATACAACATAAATCAAGATTAATCATTTAACAAGCAAAGTATTAAAGAGTGAACAAGATAACAAATATAAAACATGTTAGTATTAAACATTAAAGTCCATATTAAGTTTATACCATACTTATTCTTACACCATTAGTGTAACCTTTTCACCTTGACATAATTAACTTAGCTAGACATAATGAAAGAAAGAAAAATAGATAAACAAAATAAGAACATAAAAGTTAACTAAGGAAAGGAAAGGAAATGAAAGGCATAAACTTGATATTAATGAAAACAAAGCATAAAGAATACAAAGAGAGAAAACAAGAGCATGATCTTGATCTGGACACCAAGATGCCTAAATGCATGGCAAATGCCTCCTTTTATAGGCCAAAATTGGGAACTATTGATTTGATGACTAATTGATGAGTAGATGGCCAACCCTTGACTTGGTGACAATCCTTATCTTCTTTTGTCTGCCCAAAACGTCATTGATGACGTCAAAATTAGAGCCACTTGAAAACATAAAAGTTCTAGAAAATTGTCTAAGCTTTCTTGTGTAAACAATTCAGCTCATTTCGACTTCTAGAACTCTAGATATGGCCAAAATACTGAACAGTGCTCGGGCTCGAGGACAGATTTGGGCTTCTTTGTTATTGCAATAATTTGGACTTGAAAATGGCCTTTTTAGATCTTGGGCTCCTATGAAAGTTGTAGGCCTATGTCTTACCTTTCCATCCATATAAAGCAGACCTAAATCTGAGATCTATAGCTCCAGATATGACCCAATTACCGAACAGTGTTCCGGTTTGGATTGCACCGACATCTCTTTTCTAAGTTTGATCATCTCTTTGCCTTTGCAATTGAAGTTCTTAAAGTCATCAATCAATCCTTTCATTTATGTGATAGGCCTGCATTTAAAATGGATATTTACCACAAATTAAAGGTATCTTATATTATTAGATAAATTATTATAAAACATACTTTAGTTAAGGAGTTGTTGATACTTTAAGTACAAAATAATGATATAAAACCATGATAAAAATACATTTTTGAGTACTAATCATATAGTGAACTCCCTGAAGTAAATAATAGAAATCTTAGATTTATTATTTTTATATATTAAGAAATGATTAATCTAACTACAACATAGCGGGACTAAGACTCAGAGTTGATAATTATGAGATGCAATTTGAGCGAAACTTGTATTTGTTTTACCTAGTTATGCATTTATCACTGGAACTAATTAATGATATATTAATCATGTTATTTTTCTTGATTTTTTATGAGTCCAAACCTCACGTCAAATGAACTGACTATAGGCTTTATCCGGCATAAATTTTGGAACACCATGGAGGTTAACCCAGTGGGCTTAAAGTAGGATGCTGAAAAAAAAACTTAATTTTTTTAAAAAAAATTAATATATATATATATATCAGTTTATATACACCTTAATTAATTTTATAAATTTAAAATTAACGAACATGTAAGTTTTTAATAACTATCACATAAATAACCAAGAAATCAAACATGAAATCATAAAAAAACAAATACTTTAGTCTCAATTGTTATTTTTTTACTAATATTACTAGNGGCACAGCAACGTTGTGGCAAAAACTATCTTATTTGTTTTTGCTTTTTTTAAAAAAATTATTTTTTTATTTTAAAATAATAAATTTTAATATTTTTAAATCATTTTAATACATTAATATTNAAAAATATATTTTTTAAAATAAAAATATATCATTTAAATATATTTATAAATAAAAAATACTTTAAAAAAACAATTATAACTATATTCCTAAAAAAATTTGAATTTAAGCATGCATGGAGACAAATCAGATGCTTTATTTAAGCATAAACCCTGACACTCTTTAATGTAGATAGGTTTCTTTTCAATAATATCTATGAGCCATTACTATAACTTTCTTTTCCTCGTAGCATTGTCCCAAATTTATTGTAGGTGGTTAATGTATCTTAAAGCAGCCTGATTAGAAGATGGACATCTTTCATGCAGCCACCTTCCAACAATAACATCCCCTTCGATTCAATATTTTTTCTTGGTATTGGAATAGATTGATCATGCATTACTTTAAATATTAATGTTTGCTTTCCCAGAGGGAGACTTTATACTATCTGTTCGACAACCTTAAAATACTTTATTTGTAATTATTTTCATTTTTCTATCAAATATTTTATTTATAATCCATTTTCAATAATAAGGAGAAATCTTGTGGATGATCAAATAATATCTAAATAAAAAAATAAATAAAGATACTTTGACAAATCCCAATAGAAGAATTGAAATTTGCATAAAGAGAATGACACAGATAAAAATAAAAGACTTCTTGCAAGTTAATAATTCTTTACATAAGAGATAAGGTGGTATAAAAGAGATCATTCATTAAAAAAATGGAATTATTCTTAAAAAAAAGCGATGAAAAATGACTGAAAAGCCATGATATGAAGAAACATTATTTAGATAAAAAATAAAATAAAATAAAATAATTACTTGAAAAATTAAATTTTAAAAAGAGATATTTAATCGGACAAATGTTATAACATAGAAGAAAAATACCTAACAATAGCTATATTTAAAAACATGTGAGTTAATAATGACAATGCAAATAATGTATATCAAACTCATAAAAAAATGAAATTATTATTATGCGTTTGAGGAGGTGTATTGAAGAAATAATCAAGGTAAATATTATAAATTATTTCCTAATCAATGATATTTAATTAAAATAGAATTCCTCAAATTTGACCCAATAAAATTATATTAAATTAGCTTACTTGATATTTTTTTCAATACATCAAGTTAATTAATTTCTTTTTCAATAGGTGAGATCATCATATTATGTTTTGAGATTGATGCATTTACAATCTTTTTTTTTTACAATTGTTTTTAGATTTGCACTAGGATGATAAATAGAAAAAATAACCTCATGGATTAAGTTTTTTAAATGACCATTGATCTTGGGCACGAGTTTTGACAGAAGGTAGATGTTGCAAATTGACCTGGTTTTCTTAGTAATTAAAACCTAGATGAAGTTATAATTTCGATTTGGATTATTATGTTTTTATACCATTATTTTGATTTATCATGTCCTTCAATTATTTTTTTAGTTTTTCTTTTAAAATTATATATTTTTTGGTTAAATGCATCACTGAATCATGCTGGGTGCTAGTTCAAGATTTTTTACGTAATAATAAAGCGGCATTTGCTCTAATTCATAATGTTTTTAGTCAGGTTATTATTTTTAATTGTTTATATTTTCTTTGAATTGAATTATGTTAGATAATATTTATATAATTTATTTATTTTAAATATATTAATAATACCTATATATATATTTATATATTTTTTAAAAATTAACTCGACTCCAGTCATATTTCTCCATCATACCCACATCACAGTAAATAATGTAGTAGGATACTATATGAAAACATAAACGGATACGATTGCTAGATTTTCAAACCCAGGCGATATTAATGAGGACATTATATACAAGGGCATATTAATTAATTTATCAGAATTTTTAAGAAGCCAAAATTTCTTAATTAATGGGTAAAAACCCTGTAGCGGACGAAGACAGCAAATAGCTGCACACCCTCTTCTCAAGGCAGATCAAACTATTATTAGAAATATTGCTTAATTGTTTTTTAAAATATTTTTATGTTAAAATATATTAAAATAATATATATTTTTAAAGTTTTTAAAAATTAGTTTTATGATTAATGTATTAAAATAATTTAAAAATAATTTTTTAAAAAAATTTAAGTTGACTCATGTTTTCAAACCTATACAAACTGAAAATCCTCCGAGAAATACTGTACTTCATCACCTTCAATCCATTTACTTTTAACTCCGACATGCAACCACTAATCCCATCTATCTGGGCCGCTGTTCGCTCATCTACCCGTGGTTCAAACTTCTATTATAAGAGGGTATGTGTGAATTCAAGAAAGTATGGCTATGGTCTGAAGTGATTTTTTATTTAAAAATATATTAAAATAATTTAAAAATAAAAAAAATTAAATTTATAAAAAATTTCAACAGCATTACTGGTATTGTGATCTCATATTTTATTTGTAAATTTTTGATTTTTTAGTTTTAAATTAATATTTTTAATTTTTTAAATAGTTTAGATGCTTTGATATAAAAATTAAAAAATAAAAAATATTTTTTTAATAAAAAATATTTTTAAAAACAATATGAAACACACCTCCAAATAAATCCTTACTAGCATTATCTGCCTTTTCTCCCACATCTCTTCTTATTTGCATCCTTTATTCTTGATTGATAAATTGTTGTTTCTACCAACCAGTTCACGACACGCACTTTGGCCAAACATATCATTGAGTTGCAAGTTTGATTTGTAGAAAATGTATTTATTAAGAGGGATAGTCATGTATCCCAAACAAAACTAATCTTACCTTTTAAAAAAATACCACCAAGTTGCAATAAATTTAACAAGTCAAAACCGATATAATGGGTGTTATATAGAACTTGACATCTAATTAATTAAGCATAAGCTATATTTATCATATAAGTTTATTTTAAGATATTCCTTTTCTTTTCTAAGTTTAATTTGGTTTTTATTAAAAAAGTTAAACTGAATTTTTTTAAATTATTAAAATCAAACCAAAACTAGTACAAACTGATCAATTTTGATAAATTCGGTTTGATTTTTTTAAAAAAACCCCTTTTAAATTGATTTAGTTTAGTTTTGGCTCTATTTTTTTAATTTGTGTTTGGTTTGATTTATTTTAGTTTTTTAATATTAGATTTATAAAACTAAAATCAAATTAAATTGAATTGATTGATTTTTTAAAATTTTAATTGATCAAATTTGACTAGTTTATTTTTTAAAAATTTTATTAATTTTTTATCAGTTTAATTTTTTAATTTTTTTTTAAATTTAATCAATTTTTTAATTTTCTTACTCCCCGTGTTTAAAGCTTTAGTGTCATAATGCTCTTTTTTCAAATCTCCACCAGAAGGCTTTTCTACCTCACCGCAAGCTCTAGATCAGTACAAGCCTAAATTTTTCCCAGCTTGGAATTTACATGCATTTAAAGTATTTTATATTTAATTTTTATATTAAAATTTTTATTGAACTACAGTGTTTGATATTTAAGATTTAAATAACTTGTAAATTGTAATAACTCTTAAGAAAAATAATCACTGAAATATTATAATTAAGATATTTTCTATTTTTCACATCAAGTTATGTACAAAAATTTAATGTCTTTTATTTTTCTTAAAATCAAGTACAATACAATGAATTGGAAAAATATTTTGATATTTTTATTCTAAGATAAAATTTAGTTGATTTACAATAAAAACAAATAGAATAAATTATTAAATACAAATTTAAAAATAAAATTACCTATCTTTTGAAGTTTATTTTGATTACTAAAATTAATAAAACTATTTATAATCAAGAAAAATTATAAGAAATAAAACTGATATTTTATTTATTAAATAATAAATATGATAGAAAATAAGCTAAAAGCTTAAAAGTAAGAGAATTAGAACATATAAAAAGTTTTTCTGGTATTATAGTAATTGGATTTATAGTAATAATTGTTTTTCAAACTATTTTTATTTAGAATTATGTTTTTTTTTAAAAAATTAAATTTTAAAATCAATATCTAAAAGATATAACAATAAACATAAAAAAAATTAATTTAATACAAAAAAATTTCAAACTCTTGCAAAAACGCTTTCTAGCTGCCAAAAAATAAAGGGGCAAACTGCAGGGACCAAAAATACACAAAATGAACTCTATACACTAAAATGTGAAGCCCAACAACATCCAACGGCCCATTTCAAATTTGGAAAATTTACACCATTTTCAAATTCCCGCCAAATCCCTCTTCCTTTTTCCCCAAAACCATAAACATTATTTATTTCTCCTTTTCTTTTTAATTTTTTTTCCCTTCAGGTACTTTTGGTGCGACCTCTCAGTACAGAATCGGTACAGGCACAAATAAACCACAGAGAAGAACAGCAAAAAAAACTCTCAAGGAGAACCGAGTTAACTATGGGGATGGAACCAGGGGACGATGAATTCATGACAAGCGAGTCCAACTCAGTTCGCACTTCTGCTGGTGGATCTTCGAAAGCCCCAAGGCTGTTCATCAAAGAAATGATCATGAGGAACTTCAAATCTTACGCTGGTGAACAACGCGTTGGTCCTTTCCACAAGGTTGGTTAGGGTTTCAATTTTGTGAAATTTGTTTCTCTTTTTTTGGTTTAATTTCCATTTCTAGGTTTTGCTTCTAATGAACTTCTAATTTCTCAATTTGTTTTTGCTTAATTTTAACTTGTTAGTGTTTGTTTATCTTTGAATTTTGGGTGATTAGAGTTTTTCTGCTGTGGTGGGCCCCAACGGGAGCGGCAAGAGCAATGTAATTGATGCAATGCTATTTGTATTCGGAAAGCGAGCGAAACAGGTCTTCTTTCTCTCTCTACGTTCCTATAATGCAAATTGTTAGGTTCAGCAGTTACGAAAAGGAACGAATTTTCTGTAAGCTAATTGAGTAGTTTCAATTTTTTTTTAGGGAGACCCTGTGTATGTTGATTTACTTGCTTGGTTCTTGGTTTTTCAATTTTTAATGTTTGTGTTGGTTTTGAATTTGCAGATGAGACTTAATAAGGTTTCAGAGCTTATCCACAATTCAACCAATCATCAGAATCTGGACAGCGCCGGTGTTTCTGTTCATTTTCAGGAGATTATTGACCTGGTAACTTGGTTTTGATTTTTAGCAAGTAATGGCTTTCATCTTCTTGTTTATGAATAGTGTAGAAGAACAAGAAACAGGATTTCAAGTTTTGATGTTGTTTTTGTTTCTCGAAACTCATATATTTTGTTGATTGTATGAGGATTTGTTTTTTGAAATCAATTGATTACAGAAGATCTCTTGGTCGATTCTAATGTCATGATACCTGCAAACCATGCTCTTAACCATTATAGGATGATGGGACCTATGAGGCTGTTTCAGGAAGTGATTTTGTAATTACAAGAGTTGCATTTCGGGATAACTCATCCAAGTACTACATCAATGATCGTTCGAGCAATTTTACTGAAGTTACCAAGAAACTGAAAGGAAAAGGAGTTGACCTGGACAATAATCGTTTTCTGATTCTTCAGGTTTGTTATCTAACCACGGGGCTGTAATTTGAGCATGGAGTATGTTTCCATAGGTTTTGAAAATTGCTCGCTGGTTTTTATCAGGGTGAGGTTGAACAGATTTCATTGATGAGGCCAAAAGCTCAAGGACTCCATGATGAAGGTTTTCTTGAATATTTAGAGGACATAATTGGAACTAACAAATATGTTGAAAAAATTGATGAATCATCCAAGGAGTGAGTACTTTTCTTATTCTTATATTTATCATATGTACTCATTTTGCATTTTATCCATTATCATATTTGAAATTTTACTCTACATATATTATCTGTGAAGCCAAAACAGACATGTAGACAAGGAATTTTCCTAACTTCTACAAGCATTCCTACTGACTCCATAGGTTGGAATCCCTTAACGAGAAAAGATCTGGGGTGGTACAGATGGTTAAGTTGGCCGAGAAGGAAAGAGACAGCTTGGAGGTTGGTTTTCTGTCTCTTTTTATCATATCATTTTCAATCATGTTTAGCCAACCTGTTGTTTTCTTTCCATGAAATAGGATGTAAAGAATGAAGCAGAGGCCTACATGCTTCAAGAGTTATCATTACTGAAATGGCAAGAGAAAGCCACAAAATTGGCTCATGAAGATACTAGTGCAAGAATGATGGAACTGCACACTAGTGTGTCTAGTTTGGAAGAAAATTTAAAGGCTGAAAGGTTTTTCTTTTCTTCCTAAGTTATAGCATTAGCTTTAGATTTCCTTGCGACAAAAACTTGCAAGTGTTGAAGGGTTTTCTGTTTTCCCTAGAGAGAAGATTCAAGGAAGTCACAAAACAATGAAGGAGCTTGAGATTGTGCATAGAAAGTACATTAAAAGACAAGAGGTTCGTTTTGTGTGAATTCTAAATATTATAATTGTGCTTGTACATTCAACATTGGTAATTGATATTTGGTTTTTCAGCCAAGTAGAGAAACTGCGAGTCTATCCTCTTTTAGCTGTAGTTATAAGACCTGGCTTGGCGTGGTGGGTCAACTTGGATTTGGCCTGAGCTGGGTTAGAGGAAAAACCTGGTCGTTTAATTTTTTACCAAAATGAGGTTGTTTTGGTCTTTTTTTTTTCAAAAAAAAAGTACAAGGTTGTCAACCCCCAGACTTGAGACCTGAGCCTTGGGTCGGGTTGAGTCTTATAACTGTGATTTTGGCCACCACATATCATGACTGCATTTAACAGTGCCATCCTAAATTTGTACCGATTGTATTTGTTGATGTGCTGTCCAACCTTGTCTCGGATTCAGGAACTTGACAATGATCTCAGAACCTGTAAAGAGGAGTTCAAGGAGTTTGAAAGGCAGGATGTTAAATACCGGGAGGATCTGAAGCACATGAAGCAAAAGATGAAGAAACTTGAAGATAAACTTGAAAAAGTAGGTTAAAAAAGTGACCTATTTCAATTGAAAACACACATTTTTCAACTTTGTTTCCCTTGTAGGATTCGTCAAAGATTGATGACTTAACAAAAGAATGTGAGAACTCGGCAAATTTGATTCCAAAACTTGAAGATAACATCCCCAAACTTCAGAAACTCTTGCTCGAGGAGGAGAGGATGCTAGAAGAAGTCGTAGAAAATTCTAAAGGTTGTAAAATTTCATTTTTGATTGATTTGGATACAAATAAGAAAATGATATTTTACTGAATATAGTTTTTTCAGAGCTTATATTCCATGTTATTATCCAAATAGGATATAACATGTTTATATTATACATGTTTGACATCATTTTAGGTGATTCATGTTTTGCTGCTTGTTGATGACCGTGCACCCCTAGCAGTACAAAACTGGTGCTTAATTGTTTGAATAAACATTTAATTGTGGTGGTGAAGGTGAAATAGACTGATGGTTAAATGAAATTGCAAACTCCTAGAGTGTGGGATTATGAATCTTTGTTCGTGGTTGGCTTTTATATCGTTCAGTTTCATTGTCAGCATGTAGCGTATAAAGAAAAGTGGAATTTGAGAGAATTCAAAACTTTATGCATGGATTATTTAAAGGTCCTTCAATATCTACATATAATTTTGAAAAATTGACCCTTTGAAATCTCTATTACAAGGAATTGATAGAAGCAGCTAATTTCTTATATTCAAAATAGCTTCACTTTTGAGGTGAAAGAACAGAAGACATTTTCTTCTCTAGAAGACTCATAAATAATCACAATTTTGAAGGGGTGGATTGAAATTTAAGTGGCTTATGTTATAATATAATTTGCTGCTGGTTTTGGCTACAAATTTTTAAAAATATTTGAGGTGATTATTCTGTAATTGAATGAAAAGATAGGGCAAGTGCAAAGATTGAAATACAACATCAGAGGTAAAGGAATCCCTTTTAGTGCAATTTTGGTGCAGATGCTCTTTCATTGTTTGTTTGCATCTTGTGGTTTATACTGTCATATGGATATTTCTCTGTATTTTCTATGTAAAGTGTAGGGATGCAAGAAGTGGAGTATAAGAAGTTACTGAGAACCAAACTTGTCTCATCCTTAAACGTGTGCCTGTTGTTGTTTAGCTAATCTTTGTAATTTATGTTTTGATTGATGAACAGTTGAAACAGAGAGGTATCGCTCAGAACTCATGAAGGTTCGTGCTGAACTAGAACCGTGGGAAAAGCAACTAATTGATCACAAAGGAAAACTTGAAGTTGCATATACTGAAAGCAAGCTTTTGAATGAGAAGGTGAGGTTTGGGCTTCCATGGTCTCCTCATTTGATATTAAAAAGTCAATAACAATGTATAATGTGTGTTTTCTTTCAGTCCATGGAATTATATCTACTGTGATTTGTGTTCTCTTCAATCTATTGCATTGGAATTGGTTATGTCAACATATAAGCTTAGATAAGATCAAAGATGCAGGACAAGCTTGAAGAATGTAAAATCTTTAGGGTTTAGCTATGGTTAGGAAGTGGTGAATAAGGGAGTTGATTAAGCATCTGTTTATGAATGATTCAGGGTTCAATTTAATGCTGTGAACAATACTGGTGGCACTGTAGCAGCAGACATTTTGAAGCCAGAAAGAGAAAGGGAAAAATAAAAGAACAAGAGACGGAAGAGGAACTCTAGGCACAATGCTTTCAGAATAACATTAAAAATTCAACTCATTTCATCACCAAACATTTGTTAAAAGCTTAATTTGGTGGTATTAATAGTAAGCAAAAGATCTCTGCACTGGAAAGCTTCTAATTGGACCATATATCGACTTCAAAATGAATTTGGATTACCAAACAGACGAATGATTCATAAAAAGTAAAATAACTGAACATGCGTTTTTGGGAAAAAAATCCCTTGGAGTAACTAAGAGGATACCATTTTCCCATGCTTACAGCATTCATCCATATAACTGAAACTTAAACCTTTGACTAGAAACCTATAATGCAAACTTTTTTATGTAAACCCAAACCTCCTTTTGATGAAAAATAAATAACTTGGCTTTGATTTTTCAAAGTAGATAAATCTCCTCTAACTATGACTTGTTCAATAATGCATAACATAATATCTTGAGAATCAAATCCTTTTCAACTGTTTTATTTGTTATTTTTTGTGACGACTCTCATACCTTGTCCATATCTTTCTAAGAGATGTCATTAGTTGGCTAAAGTTGCTCATTGACTGTTTCAGCATGAAGCTGGTCATGCAGCTTTCGAAAATGCACACAAGCAGATGGATAATATATCTGGAAGCATCGAAATGAAAACTGCAACCATTGCAACATTGCAGAGTAATATAGAAAAGCACAAACTTGAAGCATCTGAAGCTCGTAAAGTGGAACAGGTTTTTGCTCTGCAGATAATTCTTTGAACTTCATCTACCTTTTGACATTCCTGTGTCTTGATGGGATATGGCAAGAACACTTCATTTTGCAGGAATCCATCAAAGAACAAGAAGAGCTTATTCCTCTAGAACAAGCTGCAAGACAGAAGGTTGCTGAACTTAAGTCAATTATTGATTTGGAAAAGAGTCAGGGATCAGTATTGAAAGCAATTTTGCATGCCAAGGAATCTAATGAAATAAGTGGAATACATGGGCGAATGGGAGATTTAGGTGCCATTGATGGTGAGTGTCTACATTATACAAACATATCTTGTTCAACATAACCTGAATTTCTGAGACTAATGTGCCAAATTGCAATAAAGGGAAGCCTGATTAGGATTCTTTTATGCTGCTGCATCTGGATGTGCTTTCATTGTCTTACTTGTAAAGAAAATTATGTGATATTTGTTGTTTTTAATTGTTGCATATTGAGTGTGATATCCTTCTTGCATGTTTTTAAAGACAATTGTTCATTTTCTGATGGATGATAATCTCTTTCTTCCCTCCTTTCCCTCTTTTATCCTTGAAAGCTTTAGATCAAGGACCTCATTTTCCTGTTAAATTGATGTTTTTGTTGCAGCAAAATATGATGTTGCCATATCAACAGCTTGTCCTGGACTTGATTATATTGTGGTGGAGACAACTGCTGCAGCACAAGCATGTGTGGAGCTGCTCCGAAGAGAGAAGCTAGGGGTTGCCACTTTCATGATACTGGTATCAACTAAAAATACTTGAAACTACCTTTTCCCTTTTCTTTATAATTGTTTGGAAGATCTGAAAGGACTTGTGGGCATGGGAGTCAGGTGTAGGCTGGTTCAGTTAAATGCCCTGGACATGACTATAAAATCTTAGAACTATGGCAAAAGAGTTGGTTGACATTTCACTTGTTAGCAGCTAAACTTTCCTATATTCTTAAGGTAATTTTGAATTTGCTAAAGCTTGAATTTTTTAAAATTTCATTTGGCATGGAGAATTGAACGGAATGTTTGTTATAGCGGCCAACCTTTCTGGGCAATATGGTAGCACTTGGTTAATTGGTTTAGGAAAGTTCCCTTTGCTTTAGGAACATAATTTCCTCCCGTTTCCTGATTGCAGGAGAAGCAAGTTGACCATTCATCAAAGATGAAGCATAATGTGAGCACTCCAGAGGGTGTTCCACGTCTTTTTGATCTAGTTAGAGTTCAAGATGAAAGAATGAAACTTGCCTTCTATGCTGCTCTGGGTAATACTGTTGTAGCAAAGGATCTTGATCAGGTAAATTCAAGTTTCATTGTATATCCTCTTTTTTTTTTTCACCTGCATTATGGATGAATTAAGGAAGATAGATGATCATTTTATACGTTCCTCAATTCAATTCTTTCTAAAAGCATATTGATGCTTTTCTTTGTTTCTTGGTTAATCTGAATTATTTTCCCCTGTTGCTTCCAGTAGATGCACCTAGAGAACTTGGTCTGTCAGCTGAATACTCTATTGACTTTATATGCTTCATCTACTTAATTCAACCAAGGCTCTGTTCCAAATCCATTGTAGTAAGCCACATGGATTTTTGTTCTCCTTTCTGTTTTTCTTTCGGGTCAAATCTTGTATGAACTAGTTTTGGATATTAAAACCCTTATTTCTGCAGCCCATATCATTTAAACCTACCTGTCCCCTTACTCCTACAATTTGAAAAATCACTGTCTCTTTGGTATTAGTGTCCATTATCGAGGACACATGGGAATTATGGCTTTGTCAATCCCAAAATAATGTGAAGTAATGCCAGTTTTGGAGATGGCTAGATGCTTTGATCAATAAGGAATAGCTTTCCATAGCATGAACTTCTAGCCGTGTTTTTCTTTGTCTTATTCCTCATAGTTATGGGATATGTAAACAGGAGTCTCTTACCATGACTTGTGTGCTCAGGTTCATTTTAACAACACCTTTCATAGCTAGAATCAAGGATATCTATTATTTGTTTTTCCAGATTTACTGCTGAAGCATATCCAGGTAGGATCTAGTAACTTACATTTTTTTCAACCTATAGGCAACAAGAATTGCATATGGTGGAAACTTGGAATTTCGACGAGTGGTTACTCTTGATGGTGCACTTTTTGAAAAATCTGGTACTATGAGCGGTGGGGGAACTAAGCCACGTGGTGGTAAGATGGGGACATCGATTCGGGCTACCAGTGTTTCTGGAGAAGCGGTCACAAGTGCAGAGAAGGAGCTCTCTACCATGGTTGATAGATTAAATGGTATACGCCAACGGATAGCTGATTCTGTGAAACACTACCAAGCCTCGGAAAAAGCAATTGCACACCTGGAGATGGAACTGGCTAAAAGCCAGAAAGAGGTAACGGTTTGCTATGGCTTTTCCAATGTTTTTTATTTTTATTTTTTTCCCTGGATGAAATTAATGCTCTAAAACCTTCCTCCCAAACAGATTGATAGTCTGAACACAGAACATAGTTATCTGGAGAAACAACTTGGTTCCCTGAAAGCTGCATCAGAGCCAAAGAAAGATGAGCTTGATAGGCTGGAGGAACTCAATGTGATAATAATGACGGAGGAAAAGGAGATTGACAAACTTATTCAGGGTTCTAAAAAGCTGAAGGAAAAGGTTTTAAAATATTATGTTTCTTTGTCCATTAAAGTTCCAAGCCAATCGTTCAGGATGCCCAGGCAACAAAATGTTGTCTGGTTGCCTTCCTGATCTGTGATTAACTTTCTGACTTCAGTTGAACTTTCGTGGATTTTCTTATCTGCCATATCTTACTGTACTTAAATCCAAAGAGTCATATGCCCTCGCCTTTGTATTCAATTTAATTGATTGTCCATAATTCTCTCTACCTTTAGGCTTTGGAGCTTCAGAGTAAAATAGAAAATGCCGGCGGTGAAAGGTTGAAATCACAGAAGGCAAAGGTCAACAGGATTCAGTCTGTAAGTCACAAAATCACTGAAATATTTGAATTGCCATAATGTGGCATTTGAATTAATTCAAGTTGCCCGCTAATCAGGATATGGATAAAAATAGCACAGAGATCAACCGTCACAAGGTTCAAATAGAGACAGGTCATAAAATGATAAAGAAGTTGACCAAAGGGATTGAGGATTCAAGGAAGGAAAAGGAGCGGCTTGCAGAGGAGAGGGAAAAACTCAGAGGGATTTTTAAAGAAATTGAAGAAAAGGCATTTGCAGTTCAAGAGAATTACAAAAAGACACAGGAGGTCTGCTTTATTTATTTTCTTTCAGCCATGATGATGCGCTCATAAGAGTATCCTTATCCTTACATGCCTTTCTTTTTTTGCTCTTTTAGCTGATTGATCAACATAAAGAAGTGCTAGATAAAGCCAAATCTGAGTATGAAAAAGTGAAAAAAATTGTGGATGAGTTGCGGGCATCAGAGGTACTCTGTCAATTAAAGCCACTATCTTGCACTTTCCTTTATCTTTTTGTCAAATGATCATCACTAGTTAAGTAATTATCCTGTTATACCACAGGTCGATGCTGATTACAGGTTACAAGATATGAAGAAGAGCTACAAGGTGTTGGAATTGAAGGGGAAGGGTTACAAAAAGAAGCTTGATGACTTGCAAAATGCTCTTCTACACCATATGGAGCAGTATGTTGATTTATGGTTAAGTCATTTATTTTATTGGCTCTGTATTTTCTTGAAGCATGTCTAACATTGTTATTGTTGGTTGCAGAACTCAGAAAGAACTAGAGGACCCTGAAAAACTTCAAGCAACCCTTGCTGATAAGACTCTTGCTGAGGCTTGTGACCTCAAAAGGGCCCTTGAAAGGGTAGTGTTGTTGGAAGCACAATTGAAAGATATGAACCCAAACTTAGATTCAATCTCAGAGTATGGGTTTTTCTCTTACTCGTAAAAGTTTGATTATTAATCTTCAACATGAATTTGCTGAATGCTCTGTTAATGTAGATATCGGAGAAAGGTTTCATTGTATAATGAGCGGGTTGAGGAGCTGAACTTGGTAACTCAACAACGTGATGATATAAAAAGGCAGTATGATGAATGGAGAAAGAAAAGGCTAGTATTTTCCTTCTTGTTAGATTCTGGTATCTATCATGCCCTTGTCCTCCCTTGCAAATGGGTGATTCTTACATAACTGAATTGGTAACTTTTCAGGTTGGATGAATTCATGGCAGGGTTCAATACAATATCATTGAAGCTGAAGGAAATGTATCAGGTTTGTGTGATGATTGTTTTGTCTCCCCCTCCCCCTCCCCCTCTCCTGTGTAAGCATGTACACTGTACATTTGTTTGCATGTGTAGTTTTCGGGCTTTAAAAACCCACTTTAGGTATTCATCTGAACGAAAACCGTGATTTAATGCAAAAAAATGTGCATCCTTATCATTCATCAGTGGCAGTAAATGTTGTCCATTGATTATTTTGACATTTCTTGCCACAGATGATTACTCTTGGAGGTGATGCAGAACTTGAGCTAGTGGATTCTTTGGATCCATTTTCTGAAGGTGTTGTTTTCAGTGTGAGACCACCAAAGAAGAGCTGGAAGAATATTGCAAACCTATCTGGTGGTGAAAAGGTTATGCCTAAACCTTTATTCTATATCTGTGTTATGCTCTCGGGTAATGAATTCCAAGTACTACCCCAAAGGATCCCAGAGGTGTCTGTCTACTTTTGGTTATGGTAACAATGATACATTTCTCACCATTTTCAGACTCTGAGCTCGCTAGCTCTTGTTTTCGCCCTTCATCATTACAAGCCTACTCCACTGTATGTAATGGATGAAATTGACGCTGCCCTGGGTAATCTTCGTTCAAACTTACTACCTTAGTTCATAAATATTTAGAAATGTTTAGTTAGTTTACCTTTCCCTGTTTTCTCCATTAACTTTCATGGTTTACATTGAGTGCCAGATTTCAAGAATGTTTCTATTGTGGGACATTATGTGAAGGACCGAACAAAGGATGCACAGTTCATCATTATAAGGTAGTAGGATGTTCACAGCAGATAGTTGCTGGAGACACCGATCCTTCGATCCTTTGAGCCATTTTTATTCAATGTTTGTTTTGTATGCAGCCTAAGGAACAACATGTTTGAGTTGGCGGATCGACTTGTTGGGATTTATAAAACCGATAACTGCACTAAGAGCATCACCATCAATCCAGGGAGCTTTGTTGTGTGCCAAAATGCTGCTTAATGCCCATGCCCGCGCCCCGCCCCCCGCCCCCCGCGCGCGTATCTTCTCATGATATAAATTAGAGTGATTCCATGCAATTATGTTATTCTTTTGCATAGGCTTACCCAAGATGTAGAGCATGAAAATATCGACTCGATATTTGTTTGCGGACATTTTTATTTGTATTGTATCCACTTTGCATCTCTTGGCATGTGTAATGTCTGGTGCACAATAATACCTGTGCACTTCAGTTAGATGCATCTACTTTGTGGACATGAAATATCAATCAAAGACTATTCTCAAAATGAAGATCGTAATGATGAGTCGGGCTTTTGCTTTGAATTTTTAAGGCTGGTGCCTTGGTTTAGCGCTACAACGTTGAAGGGTAGGAATCTGTTGATATTTTTTCGAATTCTATTCAACTGCAGTGCTTTGAAGTTTTCTGATGTATGGGACCATCACAGCTTAACCATCTCTAGAAATTGGAATTTAATTCACTTTGACAGTAGTTCCTTTATGTATCAAATCATTCAAGCTTTGTGACGTGTGAAACTGATAAAGTTGCAGAATCATCTCTACTGCATTTTGTGATTTTATTTCTGAACTCCAATCCATTGGCAACTTGTATGCTACAAACAGGCTTGAAAAGCAACATAGAAGGTAAGCTTGGTATTATACATTGTGAGGCGTGGAATCTTTGAAAGACAGTCACTTGTGAGCTTGGCTGTTGTTCCCGACGACCGTATCTCTCCAGAAAGCATCGAGAGGGCCCATGCTCGGACCCTGCACATCAATGGCCCTCCTTCTACGAGGTCCGAATGATAAAGAACGACGAGGAATTGCTTGAACTGGTTTGTCAGTCACGCGAATCAGATTGTAAGACCATGCTCCAAGGAGCGTTCCTGTCACTGGTCCGAGCAGGTACACCCATATGCCTTTAAAGTATCGACTAGCAACTGCTGGTCCCAGTGTCCTTGCGGGGTTCATAGATCCACCTGATACTGGGCTGAACATGGCTAGGCAGCTAGTTAGTTACCACTCTTGGTTTCGTGTCTTCGCTTAATAAAAACTTGGGCCTTATTTGATGATTAATTCTAGAATTGAAAATTTCGTTATCTGTAATGCGAAGATGAATAATCTTATAGCTGTTACTACTGGTAATAATGGGATTATAACACCAAATAAAAGTAAAGGGATACCTCGATTCCCTTGACTAAAGTAGGTTATTTAAGACTGATATCAATTACATTAATTAAACTCCAATATTGCATTTGAATCTCCACGTTTAAGTTCTTTTGATTTCAATAGCGGACCCTCCAAGGCCTCCCGCACCTTCAGAAGGAAGGTCCATTCGTTGGGGCCACTTAGATTTACTAATCTAGGCTTAGGCAGGTTCCTTTGCACCAAAGAATAAGCGATCCCTATTTCTTTTTGTTTGCAAAAAAACGTAGAAGGGTGTGATGTTCGGCCACTTGAGTTATGTCTTGTTGTCTTAATATCATAATAAAAATAAAAAATCGACAACTTATTGTCTTAAAAAGTATATGCTTTTTACCTAGTTTCTGGGCAATGCTAAAAGGCGAGGGACACCATTGTGGATTTTTATAAATATATGTTCCAGCTTACCCGGCCAAGATGGATGTTACACAGACTGCCGAACCAACAGCTATACCTGCCAGATCTCCTACCTGAAACCAAAAAAAAGAAAAAAGACAACACACACACACATGTGAGCAACACACACGCTTTGTTTGCAAAGCTGAACATCTTGGATGCTAATTAATTAGGAAGATGATTATTACAGCTTTAGTATCGGTTGCCACAGCAGAAGTGATGAACATCATGGAAAATGTTACGACGATTTCCATGGTGAGAGCTTGAACAGCTGTTCCAGACGGTGAAGTAGTGCCGACATTTTTTATAGGATTTAGTAGCACTTTCAGAGTAAATGAAGCAGAAATTGCTCCTGTTAATTGCGCTGCGGCATAAAATGGGACCTGCAAACATTCATTCATTTATCTTCTTAAAAACGAATAATTCGACAACACATCCTTTTCTTTTTCCTTTTGTCTTTGGACTTGAAGCAAGCAAAAACAATAAAAATAAAATACAGCTGGTTATTCATGTATGATACAAATGCATGTGGATAGCTAATTGACTTCTCTGATTTGATGAAATGTGGATTTTTTTTTATTACCCTAAAAAAAATCAGAACATTATTGGCTTAGTTAATAAAATCACATGGTTTGAAGAGAAAGACACCATAAACGATAATGAAATGACATAATTAAATAACAGGAAAACATCTTCCATATATTTATATAACAATACATGTTGTATGTATCTAATTAATATAATCTACCATACAATAATAAAATATGTGAAAGATTCAATTAACACCTGTGCCCCCTGCAACGTATATATTATAGTTGTTAAGTTATTCTTGCTCCATTACGGGTCAAATATTTTTATTTTTATAAAAAATTATGTATACAAATTTTTTTAATGTTTTTTTATAGTTTAAAAAAATCTAAGTTCAAATAAATTTTTTTATGCATCACAAAAAAACCATGTGTGAATAAATAAATAAAAAGTCATTAGCAATATTTAAAAATAAAATTTAAAAAATCAAGAGACAATTATAAATCAAGACATTTAATCTGAAGAAACTAGATATTTACCAAGTTACGTTTGCTAAATTTTTTTATTAAAATATCTTTTTATTTATTTTAGCAAACGATAATAAAAGTAGAGATATAAATTAAATTGATCAAATAAAATAAAAAAAAATACATAACTGCACATATTATAAATATTATCTAAAAATAATTTTTTAAAATAAAATTTATCCATATAAAAGATAAAAAAATTTATAAATCAATTAAAAAAATCTCATTTAAATACATAATTAAAAAAATAATTATTATTTAAAAGATTTTTTCTTTTAAAAAAACAAGTAATTTTCAAAAATAAAATTAACCCATACTTCATCATGGGTCCATAACAGACCCGATCCTGTGCGTATCCTTACATTGTCGATAAGACCTGACCATGGAATACTAACCTCCGAAACTGACCTCACCATCGAATATTTATCTCCGAAAATGATCTAAAATAGCATAGAATATTTACCTCCGAAACATGTTAAAGTAAAGCAAATTAAAGTAAGCAAAGACTCTAAATATTGGAATGGATGATGCATTACAATGCGGTACCTGTTTCCAAGGAAAATTTAGGACGGCTGCAAAAGCTGTGGTGACAGCAGGGTTCATGTGTGCACCAGAGATGTGCCCTACAGCATAGATCATCACAGTCACTATGAGCCCTCCTGCTACCGACGCTCCTAGTTTTGAGACTTTGTGCTCGTCACTAGCACTGATAGCAGCAGCACCACATGTCACAAAGACCAACAGATAGGTTGCTATAACCTCTGCCACCACCTGCACAAACACACACACACACTTTCGCAATCATTCTAATACGAAGAAAGGCAGTACTTCCAAGATTTCATGTTAGGTTATTTAGTTGAAGAATGATTAAGGTAAAACACATAAAATGTTGGATGTGTTTTTAAGTTCTCTGGGGGACTAGCACTGTATATACTCTCTGAGAAAAAAAATGAAAAAGAAAGAAGATCCAAAGTGATTGTGAAATATATAAAAACCAACTCAGAACATCATGTACCTTTCTGAGAAAACCAGAAGGATAATGTTCTTCAAACAGTTTAACAAGGTGAAACTTTGAGCTCTCTACCGAGTTGTTCATTTCGAGATCTACTGTCGCCATTTTCTTGATTGGCTGAACCCTTGAGAATTGATGGAACGACAAAAACAACAAGACGGGAATTCAAATATATGAAGGATGAGATGCCCGAGTTAATGTCAAGAGGTCATGTTCCAGACTTGCAGTATCTCATAACTTCTCAAAATTTGATTACCTCGCTTCTCTTATAGATTGTGCGTATGTGGGCGAACGAAGGCAAAGGCATTTACAGCAGATAGAAAGCAAGAAATTAGAGATACCATCTATTAGCAACAACAACTTTATATGTACGCTCAAGCATTCACAACGATTGGATTTCTATAAGTTATTCTATGGAACACAATATGCAATGAGAAAAGGACATAGTGTTTTTTTTTTAAAAGTATTTTAGAAAAAAATTCAAATTCGAGACATTAATAAATTGTAAATTTTCAATGACCACTCATCCATTGTCTAGACACACACTAGTAGCCAAAACACGTAAAAGAAGAAAAGGATATAACTTTTTCATATTTGGTCTTATAAAACTCTACCAAAATACATTCATAGAGGAAAATGATTCAAAGAACTACATTTTATTTTTTATCAAGGAGTTTGAGAAGTGATGCAAAGTACAGTGAGTATAAAAGTTAGAATTCTCAAGTTTTAAAATTACAGTTTTCAACATGGTAAAGGAATAAAGTTTCTACAATATTTTATAAGAAAAACCTAGATAATAATATAATGTTAAAACAGCACGAAAACGATTTAAACAAAGCTTAAAATAAACCTAAACAAAAAACCTAATTTAAGTAAAAAACAAATACTTAAAATTTAAAATTAAATAGAAAAATAATTAAAATAGAAAAAAAACTTCTAGGTCTAATTTTAGGAGATCTAATGGCCTTATGATCAACAAAGTGGGACTATTAAGGAACTCAACTTATAGAATAACCTAATCAAATTTGAGTCAAATCAAACTGTTATATTTTACATTATCGTGATTTTCTTTAAATTTCATATCTGATATGTTCAAGTTTCCTTGCAAAATCTTATTAGGCTCAACTTTGTCTATCTAGTTCATGAATATATTTGCAATACGTTTCACGTTAATAAAAATTTGTAATTATATGAATCTTTTTCTCACAATTGATATGGATCATCCTTCATTGGAAATGAAGAATGATGGGTTGAAGTTCTTATAAAACAAGTCTCCTTATAAAGTTGAGGAAGTTTTTATGCTTAAGTTAGCAAGTGAAAGATGGGAAATGAGCTTGAAAAAACACTATAGTAATTGTTATAGAGCTTGAATGTGTTTAAGAATAAAAAAGAAGATCGAAGAAGATGAAGTTCAAATTCCTTTACCCTAGGACTCGTTGCTGTTTATATATCTACAAGTATTGGAAACTTACATAAACTCAGAAGCAAAAAGATTAGTCTTCTTACTCCATATGATCTAGATCATAATTAGAAGATAAAATCGTTGAAGTTGGTCGATCACTATTAAAAGCTAAAGTTAAGATTATTGACATTGTCTATATGATAAGGACAATTGTCACCATTTTTTAGTGGATGCTATATGCCCTATGAATATGCATGTATTTAATGTATGTATGATTTATCGTTGTTGTTGTTAAGTGGTATGTCGAGTTGACTTAAGAGGTTCAACTTTACTATGTCACACCCAGACTATTTTGGTGGTTAAAGAATGAATGAGTTTTCTCTCTTCTTTAGGTGCATTTTATTTTTCTTGAGTATATAACTCTTCAAATTTACTCCATTTAAGAGTCCATATAGGGGTCACATGAAGTCAAGTGTGTCCTATTTTGTATTTTTAAAGAGAAGAAGAAGTGAAGCAAACTTAGATTTCTCATCAATTTCTTTATGGTCAGGAGGTAAGGATCACTTTTATCAAGATTAATTTAATTTTGGTATGTTTTGAAGCTTAGTAATAAAAGTATACATTATAGAAAGTTGATTTTAATAGGTTGAAATGTTTAAGTTTGTATTTTTTATAAAGCATCATGTTTTTAGGCATGAATTAGGAATGAGTAATGAGTGAATTGTGCAAAAAATTGAAGAAAAATTATGCTTTCCTTTAAATGGATGTTTCAACCAAATTAGTGTGTAAATTTATCCAAATTGACTTGAAATTGGTATTCAATTATTTTATATGATGAAGTAAAAGTGAAGAATTAATTACAAAAACTAAAGCTAAACTGATATTTAATATGTTGTATAAACTGGTCAACCGTTTAGTATTACCAAATGATTTGGTTGACTGATTGACAGGAAGAACAATGAAATTAGATACTGTATAACTTGATCGATCAAACCGATCAACTGTTAGGGACACCAATGAAATTAAGTAACATCTGTTTGACTAATTAGTTGTTCTAATATGAATCAATCAACTATTCTAACTGATAGTGAACCATTACTATTTTTTTTCAATAGTATAATTTTCCAAAAGTGCTTATGTTGTAATGATTTTTGGATTCCTATGATAACAAGAGAGGCTGCAAGTTCAAGACAACAGTCAAAGATCGTATCTAGAGCTCAGGCACTAAGTAGACATTTTATGGTCAAGGTTCTATTTGTTAAATTGTCAAAATTATTTAATTTTTTTATTCAAGTATATATACCAAGTGCGTTGTAATTATCAAACAATTGAAAAGAAAAATTTAAATACTGACTATTAAATGAGGGTTACTAGAGGTGTTAGTTTATCTAAAGTACAAGAATTTAAATATTGACTTATGCCTGAGTGGTTCTAGAGGCTTTAGTTTATCTAACGACCATAAATTTAAATATTAATTAGTGTTCATATGGTACTAGAGGCGTTAATTTATTTGATGACTAGGAATTTAAATATTAACTAGTACTTGTGTGGTGCTAGAGGTGTCATTTTATCAGAGATTTAAATGATAAATTTACTTTAAGAGAATTAGAGTCATTATAATGACATATAAAATGAAAGATGTAATTAGAATAATGGATTTGAATGATATAAAAGAATTAATGGTTTTATCAGTTAAGATACTATTGGATAATTGATGATATAAAATCTCTTAAATATTGGTTAGCAATACTTGAAATTTGATAATTATTGTTTCAAATAGACATATAAATTGTTAAATAGTTTTTTTTTATTTTGTAATTATTTTTCACTACAAGATCCTCACAAGTTTGAGTTGAAAAATAGATTTTTTTTGTTATTATTTATGATGATAGATCTTAATGTTGAATTTTGGAATACTATACACTTATTATATAATATATTTTCAGTGCTGTCTTTGAGATGTAATTAAATCTATTATTAAACATGAATGAATTGACTTAAATTTTTTTAATCATTCTAGTATTTTGTATAATCTTAATCTTTAATGTCTTAATTAGAAATGTATGGAATTAAATTTATTAATCTTTTAAAACCTATTCATGCTAAGTTTATAAGATAACTGTGTAGAAATTATTTTATGGAATGTAATAAAGGAAATCTAAAAAAATAAACACAATCTATTTTGATCTTGTTTGATATTGAAATAATTTTGAATGTTGAATCTTGTAAAAAATTAGGATTTGTATAGATGAATAATGATGTTGATACTCGAGAACATTAAAATTTAAAGGAAATTCAGTTGAAATTTCATTCGATACACACACACATATAATTTTTCCATTTGGTTTTAGGTTATCTATGATTTGGAATATGTAAATTTATGTCCTAAATATTAGGACAATGTAGTTGGTATTAGAGCCCTAGATTTGAATCAAAGATGCATGCTCAACATATTTAGTGATATGGTTGAATATTTTTTTGAGATTTTTATGGATGATTTTTCTATTTTTGACAATTCATTTGATGATAGTTTGACTAAAGTAGAAAAGGTTTTGAGCAGGTTTGAAAAGAAGAATCTTATACTGAATTGAAAAAAAATGTCACTTTATGGTAACAAACAACGTTGTACTTGATCATATTGTTTTATCAAAAGGAATTGAGGTTGACAAATCTAAAATTGAGTTAATTGCTAACTTGCTGACACCAAAATCTATTAAAGATGTTAGATCATTCTTAGGACATGTTGGTTTTTATAGAATGTTCATCAAAGATTTTAGTGTAATATCTAAGCCCTTAAGTAACCTTCTAACAAAAAATAATATTTTTGAATGGACTGAACATTGTGAAGAAGCCTTTGTTAAACTTAAAAACTTGCTTACTTGTGCTCTTGTCATTCAACCTCTTGATTGGTCTTTACCTTTTAAAATAATATGTGACGCTAGTGATTATGTCGTAAATGTTGTTTTGGGACAAAAAAAAGATAAGAAACCTTACATGATTTACTATGGAAGTAAAACTTTAAATGATGCTCAAATGAATTACACCATCACTGAAAAAGAATTACTTGCAGTAGTATTTGCATGCGAAAAATTCAGGTCTTATCTTGTTGGCTCACCTGTTGTTGTTTTAGTAATCATGTAACATTGAAAGATCTTCTTTATAAAAAAGATTCTAAGGTTAGATTGGTGTGGTGAATTTTGTTACTTTAAGAATTTGATATCACAATCAAAGATAAAAAAGGGACCTAAAATATTGTCGCAGATTATTTGTCAAGATTGACAATAGATTCAAAAACTGACATCACACCAATCGATAACTACTTTGGTTTGCTAATATTGTCAATTTTCTTATTTTAGGACAATTGCCAGCTTATTGAAGTACCCAAGATAAAAGAACTTGAACAAAGTGAAGAACTTTTATTGGGATGATCCGTATTTATTCAAATATTATTCTGATCAAATATTTTAAAGATGCATTTCCAACAATAAGGTGAGTATTGTCATTAAATTTTATCATTTTAAGGCATATAGGGGTCATTTCTCATCAAGAAAGACAACTGGAAAAATCTTACAAAGTGGATTTTACTAGCCCACTATATTCAAGGATTTACATGCATTCTGCAAGTCTTGTGAAAATTGTTAAAAGTTGGGATCTATTTTAAAATATCACATGATGCCTTTAAATCCTATTCTTGTTATTGAGATCTTTGACTATCGGGGTATAGATTTTATGGGTCCATTTCCTCTATCATTTGGTTTCTTGTATATATTAGTTGCAGTAGATTATGTTTCAAAATGGATAGAGATAATTCCAAGTCAAAACAATGATCACAAAATAGTGATAAAGTTTTTGAAAGAAGATATTTTGAGTTGATTTGGAATCCCTCGAGCCTTGATAAGTGATGTGGAACACATTTCTATAACAAACCATTTGAGTCTTTAATGAAGAAATATAAAATCACACACAAAATTACCACCCCTTATCACCCTCAAACAAGAGGACAAGTAGAGCTTGTTAATAGGATGATCAAACACATTATAGAGAAAATAGTGAACCCTAATAGGAAAGAGTGGTCTTTAAGACTTAATGATACACTTTGAGCTTAGCAAACTGTTTATAAAACATCATTAGGTATGTCTCCTTATAAACTAGTCTATGAAAAACCTTGTTATTTAGCTGTGGAATTTCAATATAAAGCTTATTGAGCTATTAAAGCTTTCATTTCAAATCTTGATGATACTAGTCAACTGTGAAAAATTAAAAACAAATAAGCTTGAGGAAATAAAAAATGATGCATATAAAAATTCAAGAATTCATAAAGCAAAAATCAAATAGTTTCATAACAAGAAAATACTGAGAAAAACATTCAATGTTGGTTAAAAAGTCTTGTTTTATAATTCTTGACTGTATGTATTTCCTAAAAAACTAAGATCAAGATGGAGCGGTCATTTTATTGTGAAACATGTGTATCCAAATGGGGCTTGTGATATCGAGAATCTAAAGAATGATAATGTTTTCAAGGTAAATGGACATCGTTTGAAAGTTTACATTGATAATTTTTCAGTTGAAAATGACTTCATTAAATTGGATGATCTTGTATATAAATATTGATTTTTTATTCCTCATGATTAGTACTCAAAAGTGCATTTTTATCATGGTTTTA
>SRLM01002424.1:66863-124137 GCA_015708895.1 Populus ilicifolia | reverse complement strand
CTGCACTTGGGAGAAGACATCAATCTCTTTGTCGTGTCATTATGATATCAAATTCTTGAAGTAAAAAAATCCTCCGCACCAATCTAGCCTTATAATTTTTCTTAGAAAGAAGATATTTCAATGCTACATGATCACTAAAAACAACAAGAAGTGAGCCAACAAGATAAGACCTAAATTTTTCACATGCAAATACTACTGCAAGTAATTTTTTTCAGTGGTGCTATAATTCATTTGAGCACTATTTAAAGTTTTACTTGCATAGTAAATTACATAGGGTTTCTTATCTTTTCTTTGTCCCAAAACAGCACCTACGGCATAATTACTAGTATCACACATTATTTCAAAAGGTAATGACCAATCAGGAGGTTGAATGACAGGAGCATAAATAAGCAAGTTTTTAAGTTTTACAAAAGTTTTTTCACAATGTTCAGTCCATTCAAAAATATTATCCTTTGTTAGAAGGTTACTTAAAGGCTTAGATATTACATTAAAATCTTTGATGAACCTCCTATAAAAATCAACATGTCCTAAGAATGATCTAACATCTTTAATAGATTTTAGTGTTGGCAAGTTTGCAATTAACTCGATTTTAGATTTGTCAACCTTAATTCCTTTTGATGAAACAATGTGACCAAGTACAATGTTGTTTGTTACTATTAAGTGACATTTTTCCCAATTCAGCACAAGATTCTTCTCTTCACACCTAGTCAAAACCTTTTCTAAGTTAGCCAAATAATCATCAAATGAATCGCTAAAAATAAAAAATCATCCATGAAAATCTCAAGAAAATGTTCAACCATATCACTAAATATACTAAGCATGCATCTTTAAAATGTGGCTGGTGCATTTCATAATCCAAAAGGCATCCTTTGATATGTAAAAGTACCAAATGGACCTGTGAAAGTAGTCTTCTCTTAATCTTTCAATGCAATTTTAATTTGGTTGTAACCCGAATAACCATCTAGGAAACAATAAAATTTATGACTTGCAACTCTTTCTAGGATTTGATCCATGAAAGGTAAAGGAAAATAATCTTTTCTAGTCATTGAATTAAGTTTCCGATAGTCAATGCACATGCGCCAACCAATAACACTTCTAGTAGGAATTAACTCATTGTTCTCATTTGTTATCACAGTGACTCCAGACTTCTTGGGTAAGACTTACCATTTGCTGTCAGAAATAGGATAAATGATTTCATTATCTAGAATCTTAATGACTTTATTTTTCACTACTTCTTTCATATTAGGATTTAGCCTTCGTTGCATTTCTCTAGAGGGTTTAGCATTTTCCTCCAAACAAATTATATGTGTACAAATCAAACGACTAATTCCTTTTATGTCAGTTATGGTCCATCCTAATGTATTTTTGTGCATTTTCAGAGTTTGTAATAACTTACCTTCTTGATGTGCAATAAGTTTGGAAGAGATTATTACCGAAAATGTTTCATTTTCTCCCAAAAATAAGTATTTGAGATTGGATGGCAACGGCTTCAAATCAGGTTTGGGTGGTTGAACACTTAAAGGTATGGACTTAATTGATCATGGTGGCAATTCCTCAATTTGCGGCCTCCAATTACTTGTCGTTGATTCTTCCTGAAAATAAATCATTTGCAAATCATCAGATTTATCAATCTCAATTTCATTAGAAATGGTTGGAAATTGATCATGAATTAATTTTTTAGTAAAGTCCACTTCCTGTAAATCATTATCATCTTTAGGTTGCTTGTAAATGTTGAAAATATTCATCTCTAATGTCATGTTTCCAAATTATAGCTTCATCAGCCCATTCCTACAATTAATCAATGCGTTAGAAGTTGCAAGAAATGGACATCTTAAAATAACAAGAAATGAATTACATACTTCAACAGGTTATGTGTCCAAGACAATAAAATCCACAAGATAAATGAATTTATCGACTTGTATTAACACATCTTCAAGTATTCCTCTAGGCACTTTTATAGATCTATCGGCAAGTAAAAGAGTTGTAGAAGTTGGTTTTAACTCACCTAGATTGAGACTGTGAAAAACTGAATATGGAAGTAAATTCACACTACACCAAGATCAAGTAAAGATCTTTCAATTTTATGCTCTCCAATAAAGCAAGAAATTGTAGGATAACCAGGTTCTTTATATTTCAAAGCATTATTATTCTGAAGAATAGCACTTACTTGTTCGGCTAAAAAGGCCTTCTTTTTCACATTCAGTTTTCTCTTCACATTGTATAGATCTTTTAAAAATTTAGCATAGGAAGGAACCTGTTTAATAGCATCCAGCAAAGGTATATTGATTCTTACCTGTTTGAAAGTTTCAAAAATTTCAGAGTTGTGATTAACTTTCCTTTGTTTGGTCATGGCTTGAGGAAATGGAAGTGCTAGTAGAGAATCAATCTTTTCTTTGCAATTTTCAGAAATTGACTCATCATCTTTCTCATAAGATTTAAAAGAGGGTTTTTCAATAACCTTATCACTGTAAAGAGTAGTGACTGATTTGACTTGATCCATGTGTTGGCTTCGGAAACTACTTGCATTTGCATTGTATTGCCCATTGGGATTTTATTGTGGTTGAGATGGAAACTTACCTTTTTCTTGAAAACTAAGAGCAAATGTTAATTTTACAAGAGTATCTTTAAAATCTGTCATGTTTTGAGCAAGTTGAGTATTGATTGTCTCTTGCTTTTCAATGAATGCATGCAATGTTTTCTCAAGATTTCTTCTAGGAGGTGGAGCATAAGGAGGTGCATATCCATGAGAATTTTGGAAATTATGGTGTGCTTGAAACGGTGGTTATGAAGTTTGTGCATTGTTGTTCTCACTCTTCCAAATAAAACTTGGGTGATTTCTCCAACCAGGGTTGTTTATTTGTGTGTATGGGTAGTGGTTGGCCCTTTGGAAACTGCTTAAAGCATGAGCTTGTTCATGGAGACATTCCTTAAAAAAAGGCAAGGTTGGACAGTTATTGTTGGAGTGTTCATTTGTTTCATATATTTGACACGCAATGTTTTCAACAGATTTTAATTTACCACTCTTTTTCAATTCTAATGCCTTGACTTTTCTAGCTAAAGATGCAAACTTGGCTTGAAGGTCATGATTTTCCCGAAGGTTGTACATACCTCCACTAAATTTATGAGGTTGAGTTTTACTCGATGCCTCATAAGTACCCACGGTGTCCTAATTTTGAGCATTTTCAGCTAACAAGTCTAAGTACTCCATTGCTTTATCAAGGTCTTTATCTTTAAAAGTTTTATTGCACATCAATTCCACCATTTGTCTATCTTTAGGTGTTAACCCTTCATAAAAATGTGAAACCAATCTCCATGCTTCAAAACCATGATGAGGGCAAGTATTTAACAAGTCTCAATACCTATCCCAACATTGGTAAAATGTTTCTCCTGGTTTTTAAGTAAAAGTGATGATTTGTCTTTTGAAAGAGTTTGTTCTGTGAGATGGAAAAAACTTTTTTAAAAACTGTTATTGCATTTCATCCTAAACACGAATGGGTCAAACACTAAACAGTGCTTAAGTAGGAGGATAAATTCGAACTTCTTTGTTATTGCTATAATTTGGACTTGAAAATGACATTTTTCAGTCTTGGGCTCCATATGAAAGTTGTAGGCCTATGTCTTACCTTTCCAGCCATAAACTATACATAAATCTGAGATCTACAGGTCCAAATATTACCCAATTATTGAACAGTGTTCCTGTTTGGACTACACCGGCATCTTTTTTCTAAGTTTAGCCATCTCTTTGTCCTTTTAATTTCAATTCTGAAATTCAACAATCAATCCTTTCATTTATGTGATAGGCATGCATTTAAAATAAATATTTACTATAAATTAAAGGTATCTTATATTATTATATATGTTATTATAAAACATGCTTTAATTAAGGAGTTATTGATACTTCAAGTGCAAAATGATGATATAAAACCTTGATAAAAAATGCATTTTTAAGTACTAATCACTCTCAAAGATTAACTCACCATCTTTCTCACAAGGTTCAAGAGTGGTTTTTCTAATTACCTTACCACTGTGAAGAGTAATGATTGATTTGACTTGATCCATGTGATGGCTTCCATAACTATTTGCATTTGCATTATATTACCCCTTGGTATTTTGTTGTGGTTAAGATGAAAACTTATCTTTTTTTTGAAAACTGAGAGTAGATGTGAATTTTGCAAAAGCATCTTTTAGATCTTTCATGATTTGAGCATTTTGAGTGTTGATTGTCTTCTGTTTTTCAATTAATGCATGTAATGTTTCCTCGAGATTTCTTCCAAAAGGTGGAGCATAAGAAAGTGCATATCCATGAGAATTTTAGAAATTATGGTTAGCTTGAAACGGTGGCTGTGAAGTTTGTGCATTGTTGTTACCACTCTTCCAACTAAAATTTGGATGATTTCTCCAACCAGGGTTGTATGTTTGCTAGTATGCGTTATGATTAGGTCTTTAAAAAATGTTTAAAGCATGGGCTTGTTCATAGAGACACTCCTTAAAAGAAGGCAAAGTCAAACAGTCATTGGTTGAATGTTCTTGGTTTCACAAATTTAACACATAATGTCTTGAACAATTTTAATTAACTATTCTTTTTTAATTCTGGTGCTTTAACTTTTCTGGCTAAATTTAGCTTGGAAGTCATGATCTTTCCTAAGGTTATATATACATTCACTAGATGTATGAAGTTGAGTCTTATCTGTTGCCTCATAAGTACCTATAGTGTCTCAATTTTAAGTATTTTCAGCTAGCAAGTTCAGTTACTCCATTGCTTCGTCAGGGTTTTTATTTTCAAAAGTTCTATTACACATCAATTCCACCATTTGTCGATCTTTAGGTGTTAATCCTATATAAAAATGTGAAACCAATCACCATATTTCAAAACCTTGATGAGGGCAAGTATTAAGCAAGTCTCGATACCTATTCCAACATTGATAAAATGTTTCTTCTAGTTTTTTAGTGAAAATGGTTATTTGTCTTTTGAAAGAGTTTGTTCTGTGAGATGGAAAAAACTTCTTTAAAAATTTTTATTGCATTTCATCTCAAGTATAAATGGATCCTGACCAAAGATGTTGTAGCCATGTTTTAACTTTATCTTTTAATGAAAAAAAAAGAGTTTTAATCTGATGGTGTTCATGCTACAATTCAAGTCATTATAGGTGTTGCAGACTTCTTCAAATTCTCTCAAATACAAGTATGAATTTTTTAAATCTAAGCCATGAAAAGAAGGTAAAAGTTGAATAATGTTTGGCTTAAAATTAAAATGAGATGCATTGGGAGAGAAAACTATGCATAAGGGTGCACTTGTTCTTATAGGATTCATGTGGTCTCTAAGTGTTCTAACTCGGTTATTCTCATTATGAAGTGACTGGTTATCTTTTTTGGCCATTTTTTCTGAAAATAATGAGGATACCCGACAAAGTCTACCACTTAATGTACGTGACCAAACTCTCATACACGTGTAGGAAGAAAATAAAAGAAGGAAGAAAATAAAAGGAGAAGGAAATAAAAAAAAAAGAGCAAAAGTTAGATACAAAAAAACAAAAAGCAAAAATAAAATAAATATTATAATTTATACAAGAATTTACCTCCCCGACAACGGTGCCAAAAACTTGACAGATCAAAGAGTTGATGTCTTATCCCAAGTGCAGGAGTGTCAAAGTAATAAACAACCTGGCAATACCGGGGACAAACCATAGGAAATTTAACTATATAAATTAATAATAAGAAGAAGAAGAAGAAGAAGAAGAACAACAACAACAACAACAACAATAACAACAACAACAACAAGTATGATGGTGGTGAGGATAAGTTAAAGAGGACTTTGAAATGTAAGATTAATGTGAAGATTATACAATGATAAAAACAAATGTTAAGGTTAGAGGATACAATAATAGTATTAGAGATAAGTAAAGTATAAACATAAGGTATCAATATGATCATATTAACATCTTATTCACATAATACCATATTTATAAATTTTATCAAGTATTCATGATGCTAACTTATATTGACAACAAATCAAGTTCTTTTCATAATAACGATGTCGGCCAAAGACTATGAAGGATTAAGTATTTGATGTACCAAGTGTTCTACAACATAAATCTAGATTAACCATTTAACAAGTAACGCATTAAGAATTAATAAGATAAAAATAATAAGACATGTTAACAGCAAGTTGTTTAGAATATAAGCATTAAAGTCCATATTAAGTTTATATTATACTTATCCTAACACCATTAGTGAAATCTTTTCACCATAACATAATTAACTTAGCTACACACTATGAAGAAGAAAAACTTAAATAAATAACATAAAAACATAAACATGATATAAGTTAACTAAGTATGGTAAAGCAAATGAAAAACATAAACAAGAGATTAATGAAAATAAAACTTAAGCATTACAAAAATATAAAGAGGGAGAGCAAAAATATGATCTTGATATGAAAAACAAGATGCCTAGATGAATGATAAAATACCTTTTTTATGGACTAAAATTAAAAACTATTCATTTGATAATTGATAATTGATGCAGTGGTCAACTATTTATTAGTAGACTTGGTGGACAGCATCACTCAAGCACTTTGGCTTGCTAAATTGACATTGATGCAATCAAAATTTGACAATATGTTCTTCATAAACGTTGTGGGAAATTATTTTTTCCTTTGACCTATCAAATTTTAGAGCATTTGGAATTCTAGAACTCCAGTTATGGGTAAAACTCTAAGTAGTGTTTGGGCTAAATTGCAGGACAGATTTAGACTTCTCTTTTGTGGTGGATTGCAAGGTAGATTCAGACTTCTTTTTTATAGCCAAACTTTGAATTTAAAAATGGAAAATTTAGGTCTTTCCATATCATGAAAGTTGTAGGCTTATTTCTTATCTTTTCAGTCATATAAATTAATCTGAAATCTAAGATCTATAGCTCTAGATATGATCCAATGACTAAACAATATTCGAATTTAAAGTGAATTCGGCATCTCTTTCGTAAGCTTAGCCTTTTCTTTGTTCTTTCACTTCTAATAGTTAAAAACAATAATCAATCCTTTGAATTGTGAGACTACTTGCATTTAAAATAAGCATTTACCATAAATTAAAGATATCTTATATTATCAAACTTCTTATTATAAAACATGCTCTTGTTAAGGAGTTATTGATACTTCAAGTGCAAAATGATGATATAAATCATTGATAAAAGTGCACTTTTAAGTGCTAATCAGATAGACTCATAGCATATAGACAAGCTAAGTTTAAAATTTTACCTCAAGATTTATATATTTCTTAGTTAATGTATAAGAAACTTTGGGTTGATATACCTATGAATTTTATGTTATGTTTGCAAGGGTCAAAAAGCATTAGGTATTCTATTTTTATAATTATAGATGGATTTTATAAGATGATATATTCAATATCTTGTCATGAAATTGATTATGCAACTAACATAATAGATTTATTCTTCAAATAGATAGTTTGGATCCATGAGACACCTATGAGCATTGTGTCAGAACATGATGTTAAATTTCTTAGCTATTTTTGAAAGGTATTGTAATAGAAATTACAAACAAAATTATTATTTTCTACTACTTGTCACCCATAAATAAATTATCAAATTGAAGTAGTTGATAAGACTTTAATGATATTGTTAAAAACTATCATTCAAAAGAATTTGAAAAATTAGAAAGATTGTCTATTATTTATTGAACTTAAAATAAAAATATGCATTATACTACTGATTATTTTCCTTTTAAAATTATCTCTAAATTTAATCCTTTCACTCGTTTGGATTTGTTTCCTTTACTGACACGACGAAAAGATTGATGTCTTCTCCAAAGTGCAAAAGTGTTGAAGTAATAAATAACCTAGCAAAACCGAGGTCGAATCACAGGGAAGTTAATAGTATAAATTATAAATGATCACCACCACCACCACCACCACAACAACAACAATAATAATAATAAAGAAAAAGAAGAAGATGAAAACTTTGAGATGGAATATTAAAATAAGGATTAAACAATGATAATAACAAATGTCAAGGTTAAAGGCTCCACTAATGATATGTCAAACAAGTATAGTATGAACTCTTACTGTTCAATTGGAAACCACAAACAAAGGAGGTTTCAATCGGATTATAGATTGTTAACATGATTACATTAGTCATCTTATTCAATTAATGTTAATACTTGTAAATCTCGTCAAGCATTCATGATTATAACTTATGTTAACAACAAATCAAGTTCCTTTCATAGCTCAGGTATCAGTTATACCATACAGTATGGGCTATGAAAGTGCCAAGCATTTGTTGTACCAAGTGTTATACAACATAAATCAAGATTAGTCATTTAACAGGCAAAGTATTAAAAAGTGAACAAGATAACAAATATAAAACATGTTAGTATCAAACATTAAAGTCCATATTAAGTTTATACTATACTTATTCTTACATCATTAGTGTAACTTTTTCACTTTGACATAATAAACTTAGCTAGACATAATGAAAGAAAGAAAAATAGATAAACAAAATAAGAACATAAAGGTTAACTAATTAAATGAAAGAAAATGAAAGGCATAAACTTGATATTGATGAAAGCAAAGCATAAACATTACAAAAAATACAAAGAGAGAAAGCAAGAACATGATCTTGATCTGGACACCAAAATGCCTATATGCATGGCAAATGCCTCCTTTTATAGGCCAAAATTGAAAACTATTGATTTGATGACTAATTAATGAGTTGGTGGCCAACTCTTGACTTGCTAACAATCCTTATCTTCTTTTGTCTGCCCAAAACATCATTGATAACGTCAAAATTGAAACCACTTGAAAACATGAAAGTTATAGGAAATTGTCTCATCTTTCTTGTGTAAAAAATTCAGATCATTTCAACTTATAGAACTCCAGATATCGCCAAAATAATAAATAGTACTCAGGCTGGATGACAAATTCAGACTTCTTTGTTGTTGCTCCAATTTGAACTTGAAAATGGTCTTTTTAGATCTTGGCTCCATGAAAATTACAGACCTATGTCTTAACTTTCCATCCATATAAAGTAGACCTAAATCTGAGATCTACAGCTCTAGATATGATCCAATTACTGAATAGTGTTCCAATTTGGACTGCACCGACATCTCTTTTCTAAGTTTGGTCATCTCTTTATCCTTTCAATTTCAGTTCTTAAATTCATCAATCAATCCTTTCATTTATGTGATAAGCCTGCATTTAAAATTAACATTTACCATAAATTAAAGGTATCTTATATTGTTATAAAACATGCTTTAATTAAGGAGTTGTTGATACTTCAAGTGCAAAATAATGATATAAAACCTTGATAAAAATACATTTTTAAGTATCAATCACACACCCCCCCAACTAGCTTATTACTAGTCCCTAGTAATCAAAGTGTTAAAATAGAAAAATACTTTGCAAATTCCACAAAGCAAGGTAGTCATCATTTAACTTTCATTCATCTATCCAGATAAACAAACTTTTATTAAATTTATATACCTACACAATACCTCTTAACAAGATATTCATAAACTTTTCTTTTATGCTCAATGTATCAACACATAATTATAGGGCTTTTCTTGGAAGAAAATAATTTTTTTGTTTTAATGTTTAAGGTTAACTTCATTGGGTTGGGATTATTTTTTTTTTCTTCTTTTATATATATATATGCATATAATTGAAAACACCATGCATCTTTAACCCATGTAACAAGCTTTCAGCTAATGACTCCCACACCAGTTGGTCTTAGGGCATTAGGTGTTAAAACACCCCTACGAGCTTAGTAACTCGGGTCACAAATACTGATATATAGATAGTGCAATGTTTGATTCTCTTAAGCTTTTCTCCTTAACTCATATAGCAAGCATCGAGCCAATAGCTCCCAAGTCAATTGACTTTAGGGTATTGGGTGTTAAAACACCCCTTCAAGCTTAATTGCTTAGGTTAGGGAAGTTATGAAACCAAACTTATCTATATTTTTATTATTATTATTATTTTCTTTTTTCTTTTTTCTTTTTTTTCCTTTTTTCTTTTTTTTAATTATATACTATCTCTTTCCCTTAGTTGTTACCTTTAACAAAAGAATATAAATAATGTAATAATCCAATATGCAACTCACAATCATATGCTTAAAGTGTGTGTGTGTGTAAATTAAGATTTAAAAATACATGTTAAATAAGTATATGAGTAGAATTAAGTGATAACAGTGCGAGAGTTTGTAAATCTGAATATTTCAATAAGTATTATGATAGACCTTGTTACGAAAGATTACTAAGATGCGTCTTAAGAGTCATAAAAAGTTCTTCTTACTCTGCCATCATAGTAACAATAATTTTGCACATGCTTTATGAAATAGAAAACATAGTTAGTTTTTTTTTTTAACTACTACCCTACCCTCTCCCCCTAACTGAAACGAGACATTGTCCTCTATGTTTAAATATAGAAAGATAGAGTATAGAAGATATCACTTGAAAGAACGAACACTGACAAACCTGAAACACACTAAAACAAATATAAGAAACAACAAAACACAATAATAAAACCAAAAGACACAAAGATTCATAAATGGAGGCTCAAATCCAATCTAAGCTTTTTATGGCTTTCCTTAGTTGATCAATTTATGCGACTCATGGAAGGATCAGTTACATGAATGAAAGATTGTAGTTGGTCAATCAATTGTTCAGCAGTAGCAGCAGAGATTATGATTTGTCGTGTAAAAGATGTTAGAAATTCATGTTCCATAGCATGATCAAAAAAAGACAGCAACTTATCATAATAACCATTAACATTTAACAAACCTATGGGTTTATGGTGAATGTGCAGTTGGGCTCAAGAGGAAATATGAAAGATCTCTTCCAAAGCGTCTAGACCACCTGGTAAGGCAATGAAGGCATCAGCATGGTTAAACATTGCATTCATATGGAGGTTAATTATACAAATTATAAATAACAATAACACAACAACAATAATAATAACAATAACAATAGTAATAGTAATAATAATAATAATAACAACAACAACAATAATAATAATAATAGAAGTAGTAATATTATTAATAATAATAATAATAACAACAACAACAATAATAAAGAAGAAGATGATGATGATGAGAACTTTGAGATGAAATATTAACATAAAGATTTAACAATGATAACAATAAATGTCAAGGTTAGAGGAATCCACTGATGGTATGTCAAACAAGTATAGTATAAACTCTTATTAGTCAATTGAAAACCACACACAAAGGAGGTTCAAATTAGATTATAGATTGTTAACATGATTACATTATTCATCTTATTCAATTAATGCTAATACTTGTAAATCTCGTCAAGCATTCATGATTATAACTTATGTTAACAACAAATCAAGTTCCTTTCATAGTTCAGGTGTCAGTTATACCATACAGTATCGACTATGAAAGTGTCAAGCATTTGTTGTACCAATCGTTATACAACATAAATCAAGATTAGTCATTTAACAAGAAAAGTATTAAAGAGTGAACAAGATAATGAATATAAAACATGTTAGTTTTAAACATTAAAGTCCATATTAAGTTTATACTATACTTATTCTTACACCATTAGTGTAACTTTTTCACTTTGACATAATAAACTTAGCTAGACATAATGAAAGAAAGAAAAATAGATAAACAAAATAAGAACATAAATAAGATAAGAGTTAACAAAGCAAAGGAAAGGAAATGAAAGGCATGAACTTGATATTAATGAAAGCAAAGCATAAGCAATACAAAAAATACAAAGAGAGAAACTAAGAGTATGATCTTGATTTGGACACCAAGATACCTAAATGCATGGCAAATGCCTCCTTTTATAGAACTAAATTGGGAACTATTGATTTGATGATAAATTAATGAGTAGGTGGCCAACTCTTGACTTGGTGACAATCCTTATCTTCTTTTATCTGCCCAAAACATCATTGCTAACGTCAAAATTGGAACCACTAAACATGAAAGTTGTAGGAAATTATCTCCGCTTTTTTATGTAAAAAATTCAGCTTATTTCAACTTCAAGAACTCTAGATATGGCTAAAATACTGAATAGTGCTCGGGCTGGAGAACAAATGCAAGCTTCTTTGTTGTTGCAATAATTTGGACTTGAAAATGGCCTTTTTAGATCCTGAACTCCATATAAAATTTGTAGGCCTATGTCTTACCTTTCCATCCATATAAAGTAAACCTAAATCTGAGATCTATAGCTTCAGATATGACCTAATTACCGAATAGTGTTCCGGTTTGGATTGCACCGACATCTCTTTTCTAAGTTTGGTCATCTCTTTATCCTTTCAATTTCAGTTCTTAAATTCATCAATCAATCATTTTATTTATGTGATAGGTCTGCATTTAAAATGAACATTTATTATAAATTAAAGATATCTTATATTATTAGATATATTATTATAAAACATGCTTTAGTTAAGGAGTTATAAAACCTTGATAAAAATACACTTTTAAGTATCAATCAGCAAACATTATGAAGACCTATAGTTCCTCTCCAATTGTTTTTCCAATGATCTCCTCTTATGCCAAAGCTTCGGGGATGACCCCTAAAACTTGACTACCTTTTAAAAATACAGCTATTAACACACTCCCATTAACCCAAGACTGTCTCCTCCATACACTAAATGAATCTTTCTCTCAACTAGCACCTAACCAAGATGATTTGCTGATTCTAAAAACTCCTTTTCTTTCCCAGGACTAAATCCACCGAAAACACAAATATTTCTTATATGATGACTTGAGGAACTTGTCATTTCTACACACTTTTGTATTTGTTGAATCTATAGGTTAAGTAGAAATGAAAGGAAGGGAGAGAGGATTTTATAGATGAGAAATTAGAAAGGCAATCATGCCACCTATATATAGGCCAGCTAGAGTCTCTCTCTCTCTCTCTCTTTATTTATTTATTTACTTACTTTTGAAAAAGCATGTGTATGTACAGGTAGTTGTGATTGTGACTCACATCCTTCGTTGGTTTTACGTCCAAGAACGGCTTAAACACCCTTTATGGGTCAGGGATAGGCTTCCCATCCAGTTTCCTTAAAAACTGGCAAATAGGGTCTTTTTTAGTCAAATTTCCAAGACTAAGTCGATCATGTTCTTTATGAAATAATGGTCATAAATCATGAATTGCACGATACACATCTCCACTAAGATGCGTCTCAAGAGTCAATAGAAGATTATTTAAAAACTCCTTACTCAGGTCATTAATGAATTGTATTTTATCTTTACGGTTTATAGATATCATTCCTAAAGAATGATATTATGCATTACAAGTCCATCTAGCACGTCGATGATAGACTTTCAATCGTTTTGCATGATGTTTCTTTACAAAAGTGCTTTTACCTCTTACAGATATGTGTGAAATGAAGGAGTTAGAGGACTCACCTAATAATAAGACCTTTGCTTCAATCAACCAGTGAATATCTTCAGGAATTTCATGATTCATTAACAATCTCAATCTTGCACATCTAGCACGGTAAATTTTTATAATTGCATTCAGAGGCAGAGTGGAAAAATACTTTTTAAATTTTTCAAGATTAGTGTCCATTTTCAAATGAGAATTGGAAGAGAGATTCAAAGAATTGCACAAATATATACACAGATATCAGTTATAGTGAAAAACTGAAAGAACCGACTTAAGTCACGGAGTACCGTTATCCGCCATTTGACCGCGGTGAGAGAAATTAGCAAAAAAAACTCAAAAAGAAACACAAAAATAATATAAAAAGAAAATCAATCTTTATATACAGGATCACCTAATTCAATAGATTCATGTTCAACTGAAAAATTATCAAAGTAAACTTTTAGATGATGTCCATTTACCTTGAAAACATTGTCATTCTTTGAATTCTTGATGTCGTAGGCCCCATATGGATACACATGTTTCACAATAAAAGGACCGCTCCATCTTGATCCTAATTTTCCAGGAAATAAATGCAATTGAGAATTATAAAGCAAGACTTTTTTACCAACATTAAATGTTTTTCTCAGTATATTCTTGTCATGAAACCCTTTGATTCTTGCTTTATGAATTCTTAAATTTTCATATGCATCATTTCTTATTTCTCCAAGCTCATTTATTTGTAATTTTTGTTGTTGACTAACATCATCCTGATTTGAATTGAAAGCTTTAATAGCAAAATAAGCTTTATGTTCAAGTTCCACAGGCAAGTGACAAGGTTTTCCATAGACTAGTCTATAAGGTGACATACCTAATGATGTTTTATAAGCAGTTCGATAAGCCCAAAGTCTATCATTAAGTTTTAAAGACCAATTTTTCCTATTAGGGTTCACTGTTTTCTCCAAAATATGTTTGATCTCCCTATTAGTAAGCTCTACTTGTCCACTTGTTTGAGGGTGATAAGGGGTGGCAATTTTGTGTGTGATTCTATATTTCTTCATTAAAGACTCAAATGGCTTGTTGCAGAAATGTCTTTCACCATCACTTATTATGGCTCGAGAGACTCCAAATCAACTCAAAATATTTTCTTTCAAAAACTTTATCACTGTTTTGTGATCATTGTTTAGACTTGGAATTGCCTCTATCCATTTTGAAACATAATCTACTGCAACTAATATGTACAAGAAACCAAATAATAGAGGAAATGGACCCATGAAATCTATACCCCAACAGTCAAAGATCTCAATGACAAGAATAGGATTTAAAGGCATCATGTGATCTTTTGAAATTGATCCCAACTTTTGACAATTTTCACAAGACTTGCAGAATGTATATAAGTCTTTGAACATGGTAGGCCAATAAAATCCACTTTGTAAGATTTTTGCAGTTGTCTTTCTTGATGAGAAATGACCCTCACATGCCATAGAATGACAGAATTTAATGACACTACTTACCTCATTGTCAGGAATGCATCTTTAAAATATTTAATCGGGATAATATTTGAATAAATAAAGGTCATCTCAATAAAAATTCTTCACTTCGTTCAAGAACTTTCTTTTATTTTGGATACTCCAATGAGCTGGCAATTGTTCTAAAACAAGAAAATTGATAATATTAGCAAACCAAGGCATTATAGAGATGGAAAGTAAAGACTCATCGGCAAAGTAGTCATCAATTAGTGTGATGTTAGTTTTCGAATCTGTTGTCAATCTTGACAAGTGATCTGCAACAACATTTTTGCTGCCTTTCTTATCTTTGATTATGATATCAAATTCTTGAAGTAAAAAAATCCTTCGCACCAATCTAGCCTTATAATCTTTCTTAGAAAGAAGATATTTCAATGCTGCATGATCACTAAAAACAACAACATGTGAGCCAACAAGATAAGGCCTGAATTTTTCACATGCAAATACTATTGCAAATAATTCTTTTTCAGTGGTGGTATAATTCATTTGAACACTATTTAAAGTTTTACTTGCATAGTAAATTACATAAGGTTTCTTATCTTTTATTTGTCCCAAAACAGCATCTATGGTATAATCACTAGCATCACACATTATTTCAAGAGGTAATGACCAATCGGGAGGTTAAATAATAGGAGCACAAGTAAGCAAGTTTTTAAGTTTAACAAAGGCTTCTTCACAATATTCAGTCCATTCAAAAATAGTATCCTTTGTTAGAAGGTTACTTAAAAGCTTAGAAATTATACTAAAATCTTTGATGAACCTTCTATAAAAACCAGCATGTCCTAGGAATGATCTAACATCTTTAATAGATTTTAGTGTTGGCAAGTTTGCAATTAACTCAATTTTAGATTTTTCAACCTCAATTCCTTTTGATGAAACAATATGACTAAGTACAATGTCGTTTGTTACCATAAAGTGACATTTTTTCCAATTTAGCACAAGAATATTCTCTTCACACCTGGTCAAAACCTTTTCTAAGTTAGTCAAACAATCATTAAATAAATCACCAAAAATAAAAAAATCATTCATGAAAATATCAAAAAAATGTTTAACCATATCACTAAATATACTAAGCATGCATCTTTGAAATGTGGCTGGTGCATTTCATAATCCAAAAGGTATCCTTCGATATGCAAAAGTACCAAATGGACATGCGAAAGTAGTCTTCTTTTTATCTTCCAATGCAATTTCAATTTGGTTGTAACCCGAATAGCCATCTAGGAAAAAATAAAATTCATGACCTGCAACTCTTTCTAGGATTTGATCCATGAAAGTAAAGGAAAAAGATCGTTTCTAATCATTGAATTAAGTTTCCTATAGTCAATGCACATGCGCCAACCAATAACAGTTCTAGTAGAAATTAACTCATTGTTCTCATTTGTTATCACAGTGACTCCAGACTTCTTGGGTACAACTTGGGTAGAACTTACCCATTTGCTGTCAGAAATAGGATAAATGATTTCATTATCTAAAAGCTTAATGACTTTATTTTTCACTACTTTTTCATATTAGGATTTAGCCTTTGTTGCATTTCTCTAGAGGGTTTAGCATTTTTCTCTAAATAAATTATGTGTGTACAAATCAAAAGACTAATTTCTTTTATATCAGCTATGGTCCATCCTAATGCATTTTTGTGCATTTTTAGAGTTTGTAATAACTTACCTTATTAATGTGCATTAAGTTTGGAAGAGATTATTATCGAAAAAGTTTCATTTTCTCCTAAAAATAAGTATTTAAGATTGGATGGCAACGGCTTCAAATCAAGTTTGGGTGGTTGAACACTTGGAGGTATGAACTTAATTGATCATGGTGGCAATTCCTCAATTTGCGGCCTCCAATTACTTGTCTTTGATTCTTCCTAAAAATAAATTATTTACAAATCATCAGATTCATCAATCTCAATTTCACTGGAAGTGGTTGGAAATTGATCATGAATTAATTTTTCAATAAAGTTCACTTCTTGTAAATCATTATCATCTTTGGGTTGCTTGCAAATGTTGAAAATATTCATCTCCAATGTCATGTTTTCAAATTATAGCTTTATTAGTCCATTTCTAAAATTAATCAATACGTTAGAAATTACAAGAAATGGACTTCCTAAAATAACAAGAAATGAATTACATACTTTAACAAGTTGTGTGTCCAAGACAAGAAAATCCACAAGATAAATGAATTTATCGACTTGTACTAGCACATCTTCAATTATTCCTCTAGGCACTTTTATAGATCTATCGGTAAGTAAAAGAGTTATAGAAGTTGGTTTTAACTCACCTAGATTGAGACTCTGAAAAATTGAATATGGAAGTAAATTCACACTAGCACCGAGATCAAGTAAGGCTCTTTCAATTTTATGCTCTCTAATAAAGCAAGAAATTGTAGGACAATCAGAGTCTTTATATTTCAAAGCATTATTGTTCTGAAAAATAGTACTTACTTATTCGGCTAAAAAGGCTTTTTTTTTCACATTCAGTTTCCTCTTCACAATACATAGATCTTTCAAAAATTTAGCATAGAAAGGAACTTGTTTAATAGCATCTAGCAAAGGTATATTGATTCTTACCTGTTTGAAAGTTTCAAAAATTTTAGAGTTGTAATTAACTTTCCTTTGTTTAGTCATGGCTTGAGGAAATGGAAGTGCTGGCGGAGAATCAGTCTTTTCTTTGTAATTTTCAGATTCAACCCCTTTCTTACCCTCAGAAATTGACTCATCATCTTTCTCATAAGATTTAAGAGAGGGTTTTTCAATAACCTTACCACTGTGAAGAGTAGTGACTGATTTGACTTGATCCATGTGTTGGCTTTGGAAACTACTTGCATTTGCATTGTATTGCCCCTTGGGATTTTATTGTGGTTGAGATGGAAACTTACCTTTTTCTTGGAAACTAAGAGCAAATGTCAATTTTGCAAAAGTATCTTTAAAATCTGTCATGTTTTGAGCAAGTTGAGTATTAATTGTCTCTTGCTTTTCAATGAATGCATGCAATGTTTTCTCAAGATTTCTTCTAGGAGGTGGAGCATAAGGAGGTGCATATCCATGAGAATTTTGGAAATTATGGTGTGCTTGAAACGGTGGTTATGAAGTTTGTGCATTGTTGTTCTCACTCTTCCAAATAAAACTTGGGTGATTTCTCCAACCACAGTTGTTTATTTGTGTGTATGGGTAGTGGTTGGCCCTTTGAAAACTGTTTAAAGCATGAGCTTGTTCATGGAGACATTCCTTAAAAGAAGGTAAGGTTGGACAATTATTGGTGGAGTGTTCATTTGTTTCATATATTTGACACGCAATGTTTTCAACAGATTTTAATTTACCACTCTTTTTCAATTCTAATGCCTCGACTTTTCTAGCTAAAGATGCAAACTTAGTTGGAAGGCCATGATCTTCCCTAAGGTTATACATACCTCCACTGGAAGTCCTAATTTTAAGCATTTTCAGCTAAGAAGTATAAGTACTCAATTGCTTCATCAGGGTATTTATCTTCAAAAGTTCCATTGCACATCAATTCAACCATTTGTCTATCTCTAGGTGTTAACCCTTCATAAAAATATGAAATCAATCTTCATGCTTCAAAACCATGATGAGGGCAAGTATTTAACAAGTCTCGATACCTATCCTAACATTGGTAAAATGTTTCTCCTGGTTTTTAAGTGAAAGTGATGATTTGTCTTTTGAAAGAGTTTGTTCTGTGAGATGCAAAAAAAAATTTTAAAACTGTTATTGCATTTCATCCTAAACACGAATGGATCCTGGTTTTAAATTTTATAGCCATGTTTTAGCTTTATCTTTTAATGAAAAAAAAATCTTTAATCTGATGGTGTTCATACTACAATTTAAATTATTATATGTGTTGCAGACCTCGTCAAATTCCTTTAAATGCAAGTATGGATTTTCCAATTCTAAGCCATGAAAAAAAGGTAAAAGTTGAATAAAACCTAGCTTAAAATTAAAATGAGATCATCGGGAGGAAAAACTATACATGATGGTGTACTTGTTCTTGTGGGATTCATATGGTCTCTAAGTGTTCTAGCACGGTTATTCTCATTATAAAGTGATTGATTATCTTTTTCAGCCATATTTTCTGAAAATGATAAAGATACCCTACAAAGTCTACCACTTGATGTACATGACCACACTCTTATGCACGTGTAGGAATAGAATAAAAGGAAGAGGAAAACAAAAGAAGAAGAAAGAAGAGAAAAGAAACAAAGTTATAAACAAGAAAAGTGAGAGGAGAAAACAAAATAAATATTATAATTTATACAAAACTTACCTCCCAGCAACGGCACCAAAAACTTGACACGACGAAAAGATTGATGTCTTCTCCCAAGTGCAGGAGTGTCGAAGTAATAAATAACCCGGCAAGACCGAGCTCAAACCACAGGGAGGTTAATTTTATAAATTATAGATGACAACAACAACAACAACAATAATAATAATAATAAAGAAAAAGATGATAAGAACTTTGAGATGAAATATTAAAATAAAGATTAAACAATGATAATAACAAATGTTAAGGTTAGAGGTTCCACTAATAGTATGTCAAACAAGTATAGTATGAACTCTTATTGTTCAATTAGAAACCACAAACAAAGAAGGTTCCAATCGGATTATAGATTGTTAAAATAATTACATTAGTCATCTTATTCAATTAATGATAATATTTGTAAATGTCATCAAGCATTCATGATTATAACTTATGTTAAAAACAAATCAAGTTCCTTTCATAGCTTAGGTGTTGATTATACCATACAGTATAAGCTATGAAAGTGTCAAGCATTTGTTGGATCAAGTGTTATACAACATAAATCAATATTAGTCATTTAACAAGCAAAGTATTAAAGAGTGAACAAGATAACAAATATAAAAAATATTAGTATCAAACATTAAAGTCCATATTAAGTTTATACTATACTTATTCGTACACCATTAGTGTAACCTTTTCACCTTGACATAATAAACTTAGCTAGACATGATGAAAGAAAGAAAAAAATAAACAAAATAAAAACATAAATAAGATAAAAGTTAACTAAGTAAATTAAAGGAAATGAAAGGCATAAACTTGATATTAATGAAAGCAAAGCATAAACATTACAAAAAATACAAAGAGAGAAAGCAAGAGCATGATCTTGATCTAGACACCAAGATGCCTAAATGCATGGAAAATGCCTCTTTTTATAGGTCAAAATTGAAAACTATTGATTTGATGACTAATTGAAGAGTAGGTGGTCAACTCTTAACTTAGTGACAATCTTTATCTTCTTTTATCTGCCCAAAACATCATTGATAATGTCAAAATTAGAACCACTTGAAAACATGAAAGTTATATGAAATTATCTCATCTTTCTTGTGTAAAAAATTCAGATCATTTTGACTTCTAGAACTCCCTATATAGCTAAAATACTAAATAATGTTTAGGCTAGAGGACAGATTCGGACCTCTTTGTTGTTGCACCAATTTGAACTTGAAAATGGTCTTTTTAGATCTTGGGTTCTATATGAAAGTTGTAGGTCTATGTCTTACCTTTTCATCCATATAAATTAGACCTAAATCTGAGATCTACAGCTTTAGATATGATCCAATTACTGAATAGTGTTTCAATTTGGACTGCACCGATATCTCTTTTCTAAGTTTGGCCATCTCTTTGTCCTTTCAATTTCAATTCCTAAATTCATTAATCAATCATTTCATTGATATGATAGGTCTCTATTTAAAATGAACATTTACCATAAATTAAAGGTATCTTATATTATTAGATATACTATTATAAAACATGTTTTAGTTAAGAAATTATTGATACTTCAAATGCAAAATAATGATATAAAACCTTGATAAAAATACACTTTTAAATATCAATCATTTACCTATTGATGAAATTGTTAGTTTCAATGGCAATAAAAAAACACAAGTAGTAAAGGTTCTCAATAAAAATATGAGGTGAAAAATATATAAAAAATAAGCAATATGCATTCAAAGCTAATAAAAGGCTAAAGAGAGTTGTTTTTTAATTAAATGATTGGGTTTAGATGTATATATAAAAAAAGATATTTCCTCAACAAATAAGATTTAAGTTGATGTCGATAGGAGATGGACCATTCTAAATCCTTAAAATAATGAGTGATAATTCTTATAAAGTGGATCTACGAAGTGAATATAATATTAGTGTTACTTTTAATGTTTATAATCTCTTTTATTTATTTTATGTAGATGATGAGTTATAGATGAATCATTTTTAGAAGAAAGGGGATGTTGCAATTAAGATTGCATCAAAACATCCATTGCAAGTCCCAATTGGGTTGATTACAAGATCAAGAATAAAGAATGTCAAAGATGTATTTAATAGGCTTATTCAGAGTATTTAGAACAACATAAATTTCTAGGAGACTACATCTTCAATAAGTAAATATCAAAAATTAATTAATTTAAGCAAACACAAAAAGGGCTCGATCCATCTACTTCATGGGACAATTAGTTTTGATAGTTCGAAGCTTATTTCTTATAGAGCATAATTATATTCTAACAAATATGAATTTTGATTTGATTATTAAATCAACCTAAAATTTTAATAAAAGATATTGTTCTATATTGGATTAAAATTAAGACTATTTTCTAGTTTTCTTAGCAAATTAGGACTCTTCAAACTTGATCAATTATTGTTCATAATTAATTTCAGTCTTTCTTTTTCCTATTTAAATATAAACAATTATTATTCTCATCTTGGTGATGCATAAATATTTATTTTTAGTGCAAACAAAATATACATTAAGAAATTTGTATCCATATAAAAACATATTTAAAATGTTAAGATATACCAAAACCAAATCTCAATTTCAAATCTAATATAAACTCATCATCATCAAATGCCATGTCACTCCCCCGAGAAAAAAGGAAGCTCATATAAAACTTTAATGATAAGTTGACTCGCCAACTTAGAAAGCAACTCGGTTCTACTGAAAATAAGATCAATATAATTAGCTGCTCTGTCATCACTTTCTTAGAACTCCAACCAATTCTAGCTAAGTCAAAAAACTTTAAAAATTAATTGAGAAATCCATGTTGTTCGAGTTCCAACCTTAGCTCTTAATAGAGTTATAAAATTAATTTTGAATTTTATATTTAAAATATCCTTTTAGTTATTCATTTTAGTTACATGTATATAAGATATTAATGATGTGATTATTTAAATATTTAGAATTATTTATTAACTGTTATAAATATATGTATAATGATAGTGTTCTAATCCAAGTCCAAGTTAATAGGACTTTATCTCTTATAAGAGTAATATGAAATGAATGAGATATGTTCCTTTCATATCTTTTTTTCTTTAATTTTTTTCTAACATGGGTTTGATGTAGTGGAACATTTAAGGTATGTGAGCATGTCTATTTAGTAAGGGTGAAGTTCCAAGATTAAGTGGATGACCAAGTAACATCTAAAAAATAAAAATAAAAACATAAAGATATAAGATGATAGAACCCAACAAGAAAATTATAACAGTGATAGCAAAAGTCTATAAAGGTTAAATGAAAGCTAACAAGTCCTTGCATAAATGAGGTAGTATAAAGATAATCGCATATAAAAAAAATAACTCTTCTTGAAAAAAATAAAAAAATGACAAATAAGCCTTGATAAAAAAAGGGATAGTATCATAATAAAGAGTGATCTAAAATATAAAAATTATAAAAAAAGTTAAATCTTGAAAATAAATATTTGGCTAAAATAATGAGAAAGATGGTTATAAAAAAAATCTTCTTAAGATGAAGATGAAAGATCCAGGAAATAATAGCAACAGCATAATTATTTAAAAGAAATAAAAAATATATTTAATTTTTATTTTTTTCATCAATAAAAAATTAAAAAAAGCAAAAATAATGAAAAGATGATTCTCCAACACAATTCAAATTTAAAGAGAAATAAGATTTTGTAAATTAAAGAAAGTGTTAAGATTAATTTCAAAGTATATATTTAAAGTGTCCTTGTAGTTATTCTAGGTGTGTGTGTGTGGAGGAGGAGGATATTAATGATGTAATTATTTAAAAATCTAGAATTATCTATGGTCTGTTATAATTATATTTGTTCAAATTATTGAAAAGCTAATTTTTGGCGTTTTCACAAATAGACACAAGTCTCATTGCCAAAGAAATAGCTAATAATAAAATAAAATAAAAGAAGAATGGCTTTCTGGATTATTAGATGGCGAAATCACAGGTTACTTTAACGTTAATAGCCAATTCTCATGTCAGAGTACCTTACGAAAAAAGGATGGATGATTCTTAGGCTTGGAATATACATGGCGCGCATAAAATGACCCGGTTACTTTGTTCAAAAAAAGAAGAAGAAGAAAGAGATAGAAGTGCCTAAAACCATGCAACACCAAAAATCGTTTCACCTCTTTTTGCCTCTCTCGATCTTTGCTCTCCTTCCATCCACTCGCTTCTCTCTCTCTCTCGCTCTCTCTCTGTTGTTTTTGGCTTTGTGGGTCTCTCTGCTCATTTTGCTTCCTGGGGTTTCTTTTCTTTTCATTGGGTTGCCAGCCTCTCTAGCACCTTTTGTCTGTGCATTTGCTTTCCTTCCCGTGCAAGTACTTTGTAAATTCTCGTGATTGTTTAGCGCCTTTTTTAATTGGCTCTCTCCAATCTGCCACCACCTAACATTAAGGCATGCTTTACATCTTACTTATAAATCCATTAGGTGGAAATAATCGTCCTCTTTTCTGTTTTACAGTATGATCTCCTGTGATGAGACCATCAGAACCTGAAGCAAGACAGATGTTTCCAGATAACAAATCTGAACATGGGAGTGAAACTAGTAATGGTTTGAGGACGAGCCCTGGAACTACTCTCGGAGAAGATGATCATTTTACCAATAGCAGAATGTTAAACCCCCCGTCCTCCTCGTGTTCTTCTTCATCTGGAGACCGTTTTGAGTTGGATCCAGATGAAATCAGCAAGTCCTATAAAGATGATGTTGGGGTTCCTAAGCATAGCAAAAACACTCGATATGACCATGACGACGGCATTCCGATAAGCTACATGCCCTGGCAAGAACAACAACCCGCCAATCATGCTCCTACACTGAGCTCAGACAATGGTTCCACAGCACAGTTCCCTCCAACGCAGGTGATGGAGCGACCTGCTGAATCAAACTCCTCTGCTTCTTATAGGATTCCATCTTCTGTATTTGCTATTTCTCAATCTAATGCTCAAATGGAATGGAGTGTTGCTTCCAATGGGTCATTGTTCAGTATTTATACAGGGAATACGAGCTTCACAACAGACGACCAAAACTCGGTGGGTAAATCTGGAGAGATAGGGTTTTCCAGTGATTCTACCTTGTCTAACACGTTGATTGATTTCTCAAGTAATCAGCGTCCAATCAATAAATCAACGGACGTTGGACCAAAGAATGCAAATGTCGACGAGTACCTTGGTGTAACTGAATCAAAAGCTTCTGAAACAATGAGGGTGGTGGTAAAAGAGGATGGGGGAGACGACAATAAAGAGCAGTCTCTTGCCAAAGGATCGCTTCATTCAGCTAGGCTTTCTCATCGTTCAGATGCAAGTGGAGAAAGTATCCAATCTTTTGCATTTCCAATGTAAGCCCTATTATTTTGAGTTTTAAAATAAAACAATCACCAAGAAATCTGCGCATTATGCATGAATGTTTTGCTCATCTTAAGAAATCGTTTTGAAGCTTAAAGTCTTGTCCTTGAGGAGATTATAGCCAAAATATTAGCATTCATGAATATATAGGGAGTTAATTAAAAGGGTACATCAGAATTATGAATAGGGTGGACTATATAAGAAATGACGGGATTGTTGTGTTTATGTGAAGATTGACAGGAGATGATAAGAGTTATTCACTATCTCAGAAGCACTATCCATCATCACGGCACCGGTCGCAGCCGCCGACTCCTAGATCAGCTCAATCGCCTCGGGCAAGGCCAGAGTCGCAACCGCTGTCAGAGCCAGTGCCGGTGCCAAAAGCGAATATAAACGAGGCTCGGAGTAGATGGTTCTACTGTATTCCGTGTTGCTCATTCTGTTGTTGATGGGCAGTGGTTTTCAGTTGCCTTAGGTATGAGAAATGATGTTGCAGAATGGTATATCCTGTTTAGCTGTTGGCATCAATCATTACAGGATGCATTGGAAGAATTCTTATTCTTGTTCTTACCTTTGCAGTTTCGGTTTTTCTTTGGTTGGAGATGTTCCCTTAAAAATCTTATGTTGGGATTTATATGAAAGGCCTTCAATTTGTTTGCTCCTCTTGTTGTTTTTAATTGCCATATTAATCATAAAATACAGCAGGAAGTTTTGGGAGATTGGTTCGAAGTAAGACCGGCAAGAGACTGTTCTATCAAATCTCATGTTAATCAAGAGATAGATACTTTGGATGATAAATCAAACACGTCGCTAATAACTCTACAGCCAAAGCTTTTGTATTTATTACACAACACAACACACACTCTTTTGACTGAGGTTCACTTCCAACGTGGCTTGTAGTTGTTCAGACATGGTGATCAAAGGGTGCCTCTTTTTTTCCTTTCCAGGAAAATTGAGCCCGACTAAACACGAAGGCTTGAATTCTTGTCTAATAGGAGTAGGTATTTACCTTTGTTTTGAATTCGAGATAAAATAGAATTGCAAGAAGTAGTATACCATCATTATAGAAAACACTATCAAGAGATAGCTCTTTTTTTCCCTTAAATTTTTTTTTTTTTTTGGCCCTTGTAGGACCAAATTATTGAGGAATTTAAATTGATTTGTTGAGAAATGGTCCGATTAAAAGATAAAAAATCAAAATTGAAAAAAAATAAGATAGATGATAATTTCAAAATTAATGCAAAAAGTTGACCTTTGTTTTTTACTTTTTGGTAGATACATTTTATAGGTTTTCTAATCTTTAGTTTTTGTATAAATTTTTATTATTTTGTTTTTTAAATTTCTAGTTTTTTATTAAAAAATAACTTGTTCTAATGATAAAGATAAAATCTCAATTGACATTAATTTCTACCAAAAAAATCGAGATCGTTGATTGTGTTAGTTGGTTCTATTTTACTGGGTTTCATTGAGATGAGAGCATTTTGATTTTGGTTTGGATTTGTGTTTTTTTGAAATATTTTAGGGTTTTTTCATTAGTTTCTTAGTTTATTTGCATTTTTTTAGGTGATTAGCGTGAAAAATGATTGAAAAATGTATTTTTAAGTTAAAAAGACCCTACCTAGTTTTCAGAACACCTCTCCAATAGTCTTTTTTTTTTTCAAAAACAAATAAGATAAATAACATATTTATAAATAAATAAATAAAAAGTATAAGAGTCCACCGGTGTTTTTAAAATGGGCTGAGCATTAGAACCAACAGCACCAAACTTTTAATTTTATTTTTATTTTTTATTTTTGATTGATACACTTCTCTTTTTATATACATTTGTTTTGTTTGTGTTTATTTTTTATCTATAGTTAAATGAAAACTCTTTCTGACTTTTTTAAATTTTTATTCATATTTTTTAAATAGTATTTTTTAATTATTTTTTATGTGTTTAATATTTCAAAGAGATTATTCTAATTTATCTATAGTTTTTTCCTTTTATGTTTTATATAAATAAACTTTATTTTAATGATGTGTTTATAAAAATAAAAATTATTTGTTCTAAAAGGAAAAAATAACTTTTAAGATTAAAAAATATATATAAATTGATGACATATTTAAAACACTCTTAGTTGAATTCAATTTAGATGTTTTAACAGAATTTCATGTTTAAAATGGAAAGTGTAAATAATTGAATTTCAAATGAAATTCAATCTCTAAAAATAATATAAAAATAAATTAGATGTCAACTCATTTGATTTACTAAACCAAAAAAAAATATCAATATTAAAAATAATTTTTTTAAAAAATATTTATTTATCCCTATTTTTTTATCACTCTTCTCCCTCTTGTCAATAATGAATATTCACCACCATTTAAAACTTCAACTGCACCATCATCAAAACGCACTTATGTTGTCTTCTCATCCCATCATAGTTAAATAAGATCATCCCATCATAGTTAAATAAGATCTCAGGGAAGGATATTGAAGAGTTGAAATAAAATGAAGATGAAGAGGATAATATAGAAAACAAGAATATCTCTTTCAAATATATAAATTCAATTTATTTGTCAATTGAATTCAAATTTATTGTAATTAAATTCAATCATAATGAATAATTGATTCCAAACAACTTGTAAGGAAAAAGATTGGGGTTAAATATCATATTTATCTATTTTTTACTTTTATGACAATGATTATCTTTGTATTTTAGCATTTACTTAATATTTACAACTCTTTCTCAGTTTATTAATTTATATATTTTAAAATTTATTTTGTTCGATGTTAACAATATTTTTATATTTTTTAATTAAAAAAAACATGATACAACAAGACACTCTCGTATCATTGTCACATTTCTCAACTATATTAAAAATTAACTTGTTAACAACTTCTTTTATATTTATAAATGCTTATGTTTCTCGTTCTATTTTATAATATGCATGCATCAATTTTTTATTCACAATTATTATTTTTTCCTCAATGCAAAAATATTAGTTAAAAATATTGCACATTTATTTATTTATTTTTCTTGTATTAAAAAAATTATTCAACTTCTGATTAAATGTGAGTTAATTAGCTAATTATAATCTAAAAAATCTCTCTTTTTTTATAAGGAAAATAAATTTTTCATTTCCACCAAATAAAAAGATGCTCTTTTTACAATGATATTTATGATACTGTGAATAAAAAAAATGACATCTTATTCCAACAAAAATTAAAATAATATTATAATTAAATTTGAATAAAAGTGTAGGTGGACCCAAATGTTATTTTCCCTCTTCTATTTGTCATTCTATCTCTAACAAAAGCAAAAAATCCTTAAAAAAAACTTTGTTTATATAAAATCAAGGTTATTATTAACCGGAACAATGTAATAATGATTTTGCCCTTCTTATTAAAAAAATATTAAACTAGATATTAGGGGCACTAAGGTTTTTCACAAAATCTACTAGTCGTTATTAAATTGATCAGGAACATATAAATCTTCTTGTATTTTAAAAGCACGATAAAATAACTAAAATACAATAGAAAGCAAAAAATTATAAACTAATATTCAAGGGCTTTGTCGTATTTTCACAATAATATTTTTGTTATTATTAGGTTAGTTGAAGGTTATTTTAATATTTTAATAAATATAAAATATTATTAAAAAAAATAATTGGTACATGCAACACATGATCCACGTGTGGTTTTTTTCTTCTCCTCTCATTTTTCTCTCTCTTCCCTTCAAAAATTACATCAGCCATGCAAAATTTCAAAGTTATTCTTTGATTTATTGAGATATAAAATTTGATTTTTATTATTTTGATTTATATTTTTTTGTTTTTGTCTCTATGTAAAATTTTGATTTGTTTTCAATTAGGTCATTCAATCCTAGTTTATAATAAGTTGTTTATTCTAATTTAGTTTCAATTCTTTGGATTGTTTTATTTTTTAGTTCATTTGCTAAATTAATTTTTCCTTCTTTATAATTAAATTTTTTTCTTGATTTTAACTTTTAACATTTGATTGATTAAAAATTAAGTTTTGAGATTATTATCAATAAGATACTTTCATTCTAAAAACCCAGATCATTAGTTTGAAAAGTCATCACAGGTCTTTTTTGTTTTTTTATATATTTTATTTTCAGCTTTTATCATTTAACATTGAATTTTTTTTAAAAAAATAAACTTTATGTTTTTTTTTTGTATTAAGTTATCTCGATCTTATAATTTGAATTGTGAATTTAATGAATTAACTCGGATTAGTTCAGCTCCTATTACGGAATTACAAGTTTGTCTTGCTAGCTTAAATTACAAGTTTCAATTTTGTATTTTACGTAAAGGTGCCGAAAGCTACTTTTTTTTTTTTACTCTATGCATATATAAGGTGCTAATAATGTACATAAATTTGGATTTTATACATGGTATATGTAATAATAATAGTAGTAATATATAATTGGCTAGTGATTTGGTATGAGCTAGGTGAAAAAAATTTAAACTTGAAAAAAAATGAAGATGTTGTTAATATATTTTCTAGTTGCAAGAAAATTCTGATTATGAACTTAAAATTTAATGCCAACATTTAATAAAATATGTTGGGGGGTTAAAAGAGTGTTTGATATTGTACTAAAAATTGATTTTTAAAGTGTTTTTTATCTAGAAATAATAAAAATAATATTTTTAATTTTAAAAAAATTNCGTACTTTAGTTAAGGAGTTATGATACTTTAAGTGCAAAATGATGATATAAAACCATGATAAAAATGCACTTTTGAGTACTAATCAAAAATTCAAAAGCATAGCTAGACTATAAAAATAAACGTATCATATATGCCCTAGTAAATATTAAAAGGAGATATTAACGTTGAGTGAAGACTAGGTCATTGAGCTAAAAAAAACATTTGTATATTAATATATATATGTGTGTGTGTGTGTGTGAACTTTTATCACGGGGAACCCTTCACTTGTTTTTACTTAATTATAAAGCACTGGATTTCTTTAAGAAGAGTAATAATTAAAATTCTGTTGAAACAGACTAATTTGCTAGTATAAATCTTCCTTTTCTTGTTAACATCTTTAATTTTTTTTAAAAAGAAAAATCTAACTTTTTTCTCAACATTATCTACTTATTAGAAACAATAAGACAAAAAAACAATTAGAATACAAACAGAAGAAAAGGGATGATTAAGCACAAGGATAAAAACAATATCTCTCTGAAATTCGTCTCTCAATTCATTTTAAAATTTATTTACTGGAATATTTTTTCTTCTATCCTTATTTTAAAAACAAGTTTCAACTTAAAAAAAATAATATTATGATGATTTTAACGTGAGTGTATTAAAAAATATAAGAGTAATATAAAGCTCATGCATTGACTGAATGAGCTATTTAGCAATATTATTTAAATTCAGCCTAATAATACCTTAAATCCTCTTAACTTAGCTCCTTTTCTTGTCTATATATAGTATTAAATTAGATATAAATTAACTTGATATAACATAATCTACTAAACAAGTCCAAAAACAATTTAAAAGATCGATAAAAGCCTAATATAACTTAAAAAAAATATAAAAATAACATAATGTTTTTTAAAAAATATTAAAATAAAAACATTTTAGATTTACCTAGATTAAACGAAATTAACCCATTAAATTTATTATTCAAGTTATGGACTTAAATAGGTTTAATAACTTCATCTTTCAAATCTATTTTTTATTTTAAGTACACGACAACAAAAATAGATACTAAAGTAAAAGAAACTAAATAAAATTTAAAAAATGATAACTATGGGTTGTACAAAAAAAAACACTTATTAACATTATAAAAAACATTGTTTTAATTTTATTCAGCAACAAGGTAAAAATTATACTATGATTAATAATATAATATATAAAATAAATTAGTAATTAATCTAGTAAAATAATATATCCAATATAATTCAAACTATGTAAAAAAAAACAAAAAAAAATAAAATTAGGTGTGCTGGTTTGGATAGCCCAGCATACCAAACCCAGATAAATAAACTCAAATATGTAGTCTTATCATATCATATTTATGTATATAAACTTTTTTTATTTTATTTTTTTAAATTAGCAAACAAAACATTTTCTCTTGATTTTTTTTTGAAAAATAAACAATGCCTGTATGTTTATTTAGTTTTAATTCACGGGAAAAGTAATCAAAAATATGATATGGAATTTTTAGGATCAAAAAATCAAAATTTAAACCATTTTCACCTTGAAATAACTTTTATAACCTTAATAAATTAATTCTTCAATTGTAAATAAATAAATAAATCAGTTAGAACCATAAAAAAAAATTTAAATTAAAAAAAACATTCTTTCAACCCTAATCTACTTTTTTCAATAACATGAAATACTAAAAGTACTTCAATATCAATCCTTTGATCAAAAGGAATACTTTGACATGAAAATTAGTTTTTTTTGTTAATAAAATCTTGTTAATAGACATTTTTTTTATCATCTTCTAAATACTTGTATGTTCTTTTTCAAACTCAAAGATTAATATATGAACAAAATGAAGATTTGAACTAAAAAGTATAATTTTCAAACCAAAAAAAAACTATAAATAAATCTTGGAAGAATTTGAAGGTAAAAAAATTGGAAATGTGTGCCTGGAAATAGTAATAAGGGCCTTTGTTTCAGCCACAATGTTAAATTATACCTCTTCGTTTTAAGTTTTTTCAATCAATACAATTAAATTTATTTTGTAAAATTAAATATTAAGATGATTTTTTCTTATACCTTCCGAATCTTATAGCAAATGGATAAAAATAAATTTTTAAATCAAAATTCATAATAACAAGATGTATAGTGATGAAACTGATATGAAAGGTCTTGTGACTTTTTTAAAAAAAAAACTTAAAATATTAAAAAAATATAATGATTTTTAAGGTAATGAGTAATCATTTCACTATCCTAACTATGTTTTTTGTAACTAGATAATTGATCGATCTGTGCTATACTGCGATTTAGATTATTTTTTTAATGTAAATAATATTCAAACATTGTTAACTCATTCTATAATAAAAAAAACATAATTAAGAATTCAAGATGCGATGCATATTTGATGATATTTTTTCTAAAAAAATATTAATATAAAAATGTATTAGATGATTGTTTTTTTAAATATTGAAACAACAACAAATTTAATTAATACAGGTTAATTTGTCAAATTTACAACTTGAATTGTAAGACCTTGATAATACTATAGAAAAACAAATAAAAATAAACTATAAAGTTCAACTCTTAATCAAATTAATGTTGAATGATAATTTTGTTTAAAAAAATTAAACTATAAAAAAATTATCTGAATTAACCTACTAAACCTATGATCCAAATCACTAGAATGAGATAACTTTGTAAAAAGTAAATTGAAAAAAATATATAAATTTTATTTTTCATTCAATCTAATATTAAATAATAAGATAAAAAAAATAAATAAGCCTGAACAAATCTATTAAACCTTCAATTTAGATCCAAAAACTAGAATAATTTCATAAAAATTAAATAAAAAAATTATGAAACTTTATTTTTAACAATTCAATTTGAATGTTGAAATCAAGAATAAAAAACTAAATTCACGAGATCGGGATAACTTCACATAAAAAAATTAAAAAAATTATAAAGTACAATTCTCAAATATTTTAATATCAAAGGATGAGATTTAAAAAAAAAACTAAAAAAAATTGATTGAGTTGTTAAAGAATGAGATTGAAAAAATATTCAATTAAAGAAGTGGTAAAAAAACTTAACCGAATCAATTCGGGTTATTCTATTAAGCTTGCGAGTCAAGTCATGATATTGAGATAAACTTATAGAAAACAAATAAAAAAAATTATAAAGTTTAATTAAAAAAATAATTTTTTTAATAAAAATTAACTTGTAAACTCAGGATTCAAGTCACAAGACCAAAATAATCTTGTATAAAATAAATATTTTAAAAAAATCATGTCGCTTACTTTTTAATAAACTTGATGCCAAACAATGGAATCAAATAAAATTTTAAAAAATAAAAAAATTAAATCAATTTAATCTAAAATTATATTTTAAATTATCGACTTGAATTATAAAATTATAATAAATTCATAAAAAAATATAATATGTCAATTTCAACATAGGTTGAAATCCAGAAAGAAAAAATTAAATTTATAAGATTATCATATTAACTAACATAAAGAAAATAAAAAGAAATTATTAAAAAATTTTAATTAAAAAAATTAAAAAGTCAAACTTGAGAAAAAAACCTGGTTGAAACTTTTTTTTAATTTAAAAATCTGAGATGTAATTAATATTGAAAACTTGAACGAGATTAAATATATAAATATAGAACTAAATCGAGGTTTCTCTCTTCTTGGCGCGATCCAGATGTTAAAACGTAAAAAGAACTCCCGCCTTCCAGGTAAAAACTAAAAAGAGCTCATAAGTTTCTAGGCGCTAAAAATACCCTTCAAGTTTTGAACTGGCGCCTATATCTCCCTCCCTTCCTTGCTTACAAAATAAAATCATCCTCCCTGCCTTGCTCACAAAATACAAAGCAAGAGCTCCATCCCCAACTCCACCAGCCCTATTCTCCCAAAACAAGACTTTTATTTGATCTCAAGACAGAGAGAGATGAATGCAGCGATAGGAAAATCAGTGAGCCCAGATGGAATATCAAAGCTGCTTTCAATTCCTAAACCAGATTCATTTACTCATCTTCCTGAAATCATCCTTCAAGTCACAAATCTTGAGCCTAAAGGCAAATCTTATGGGTATCTATCTACTTTTTTTTATACATATTTTTTTTGTATTTCCTTTCCTCTTCTTCTTGTTTATCTTTCTACATATATTTGATATGTCTATGGTTTTGCAGGTTTGATGCCAGTGATGGAAAGATGAAGATCAAAGCCATCTTCAGTTCACGTTTGTCATCTGAGATCCTCTCTGGGAATATTCAAAATCTTTGTCTCATCCGAGTTCTTGATTATACAGTCAATGAGATCCCTAGTAAATCTGAGAAGTAAGCCCAGTTTCCTTTCCTTTTCTGTTCCTTTTAGTTTTATTTTTCGCTGAGTGATAGTTTGATGCGGGTTCTTTTTTATTTTGGATAACAACAATAATAATCAGGTTTTTGACCATACCAAAGTGTGAGGTTGTTTCACCTGCACTTGAAAAGGAGATCAAGGAAGTGGTCGAACAGGAAGAATCAGACATGGGCATGCCGTTAAAGAAGCCAAAGCTAGAAAATGAAATAAAGAGTGAAAATATCCAGGAAGCGAAGGGGCTTATTTTGAAGCCAAAGCAAGAGATTGTTGCTAAATCTGCTGCTCAAATTGTACACGAACAGCGCGGAAAGTGAGTACTCTTTTTATTGTCCATGTAGGTTTTGCTTTATAAATCTTTTATGTGAACTGGAATGTTTGGTTTCGCATCGTGTGACCCCTTCGTAAAATTGTCAGTATGGCCCCGACTGCTCGAATGGCCATGACACGGAGAGTTCACCCTCTTGTTTCATTAAATCCTTACCAAGGCAACTGGACCATAAAAGTCAGGGTTACAAGCAAAGGAACTGTGCGTACCTATAGGAACGCGAGAGGAGAAGGGTGTGTTTTCAATGTGGAATTAACAGATGGAGATGTGAGTGTTCAACTTTTCGAATTGTTTGTGTAATGCGCCTTCTTTTTTACTATTATTAATGAACTAAATTTACATATGATGGTGTGCAGGGCACACAAATACAAGCAACAATGTTCAATGAGGCTGCAAAGAAATTCTATGATAGGTTCGAGCTGGGGAAGGTATACTACATATCGAAAGGGACGCTCAGGGTTGCTAACAAGCAGTTTAAGACAGTGCAAAATGATTATGAGATGACCTTGAATGAAAACTCTGAAGTGGAAGAGGCTAGCGATGAAGCAGCTTGTATTCCCGAAACTAAATTCAAGTTTGTCCCAATTGATCAGTTGGGTCCCTATGTCAATTCAAAAGATCTTGTTGGTGAGAACCGTCTCCTAGGAATCAATTGTAGATGAACATCTTTTGTTTGCTCGTCATTTTTGTTTTTAATTATGTCTGTCTAAAACAATTTTCAGATGTTATTGGAATTGTTCAAAGTGTTTCGCCGACAACGAGTATCCGGAGGAAGAGCAACAATGATACTGTTCCAAAGCGTGATATTGTTGTTGCTGATGAGACGTGAGTGTAGAATTTTGCGCAGTTGGTTTTATCATTTGCTACTTTTGTTATATTGAAGCTCTGGATGTTTGAAATTCAGGAAGAAGACTGTTGTGGTGTCATTGTGGAATGAGCTCGCAACAAGTGTGGGACAGGAATTGCACGATATTGCTGATAAATCTCCTGTAGTTGCGATCAAATCCCTTAAAGTTGGAGATTTTCAAGGTAATCTAATGTCAACTCATGCCTTCCAAAAACATTTCTTGGATTTTATACATTCCTGGGTTGTGGCTTCTCTGTTGTATGAGTAAAAAGGTCATTTTGTGAAGTGTTCCTTTACATGTAATTTCAGGTATATCTTTGTCCACCCTGGGCAAGAGCATAGTGCAAGTCAACCCAGTTATTGCTGAATCAGAGAAGCTGAGAACCTGGTAAACTTTTTTCTTCAAACAAGTGATTGGTTTTGATAGCTTTGTTTTCATTACTGTTTATAAAGCTCTTCTTTTTGGTAGGTATGATTCTGAAGGTAAAGAGACTTCAATGATCTCTGTTGGCTCTGGTTTGAGCCCTTCGACCAAGAGTGGGGCAAGGTCCATGTATTCTGATCGAGTATCTCTATCTCATATAACAAGCAACCCATCCTTGGGGGAGGACAAGGTATAGAAATCATTAGCGTTATGTAAAATGCTATGGTATGTAGTAAGATCAGCTCCTGAGTATATATATTGGAGAAGCATTTGACATAGGAAGGACTGCCAATTCTGTTAACTAAGGACTAGTGCAATAGGGTTGAAATTGCTGATACCTCTCTTTCACAACATGTTGTGTAGGGAGCATTTGTGTTTGATTCATTGCATAGCTACTTTTGGATGATTTCAATTCGTTGATATGATTAATCAATTGTCTCTTGTGCAGCCTGCCTTTTTCAGCATTAGAGCATACATAAGCTTCATCAAACCTGACCAGACAATGTGGTATCGGGCTTGCAAGACATGCAATAAGAAAGTGACTGATGCTCTGGGGGGTGGATATTGGTGTGAAGGATGCCAGAAGAATGATGCAGAGTGCAGCTTAAGGTGAGGGGCAGGGACAAGGGAAAAATAGCTGTGCCTAAAATGAAAGTTAACTTGTTTCACATCGATTCTGTTTTGTCTTTCAGGTACATTATGGTGGTAAAAGTTTCTGATTGGAGTGGTGAAGGTTGGGTTTCTGCATTCAATGAAGAAGCTGAAAAGATCATTGGTTGCTCTGCTGATGAACTTGACCTGCTCAAATCACAGGTAACTACCGAAGTAGAATGACACATGCAATTGAATGTTAAAAGTAGGAAAGAATTGAGAATTAGTGCCCAACTCCTTTCATTTGCTGACATTTTCAGATAGGAGAAGAGAACACCTACCAACAAAGATTGAAAGAAGCCACTTGGAATCCTCATCTTTTCAGAATCAGTGTCTCCCAGAACGAGTACAATAACGAGAAGAGGCAAAGGATGACAATTAGGGCTGTTGCTCCAGTTGATTTTGCTGCTGAGTCCAGATTTTTGCTTGAAGAGATTTCAAAGATGAAAGGTTCTCAATAGGATGGATGGATGTGGCTTAGTTTGATTTGTTCACAGAAGTGGTGTTTTGGGCAATATTTTGCAACTCTTTTTAAGATTAATTTATGTATGGGAAAGAGGGTATATTTAGTTAGACGTGTTGCTAGTTCCTAAAACTAATGCCTGTAATATATGCATCTAGGTGATCGGTTCAACTCACTCTCTCTCAACTGATTTTTCATTTTTTGTATCAGTGATGCGATAACTCCTTTCCTCTGCAACTCTTTTGTTTTACGTTTTCCCTCATCTCCCCCCTCTCTCGTCAATTTCTTTCTCTCTCTCCTTATCCTCCATAGTCCAACAACATCGAAAGAGCAAACATCTAGCGAATTTGTTGGATTCCATGGCAGAAAAAAACCTCTTTGAGAGCAGCAGGAACAAATGCACAACACATGCATATCAAGTCTATTGCATGGGAAAAACAACACTTGATATATCAACCAATGCATGTTGATTCTCCAAATAGGATCTCGTCCCTTGTATTTCACCGGGCTTCCACCTAGTTTTTCAGGCTTTTCTCATTTGAAAGATCAAAACAAAGACATTATCTTATGCCAACATGTTATTTTATCCAGCAACAAGATTTGGTAACACCACCTCTATGGATTGATTCTACTTGGATATGGAGATTTGTACTCCTCATCACGGATCTTTCAAAAAATCTTCAAAAAATCCAACTGATGAACATAAACAAAGATCCTTCCATCGAGGGATCAAAACCGCTAAGAAAACTCTAGATCTAGGATGATAAGAGATTTTAATGATCGATTCTCACAAGACAATGCCCCATGGCCTTTTCTAATCCAAAAGACAATTGCTTCCCAAGCGCAAGGCTTAACAACGGTTTCCAGCTATCATACAAGGCTCATAGGGTTGTGGCAGGAACTCGCATCTTATAAAGCTTTGCCTTCTTGTTTTTGTCGCAGGATGGAGATAAATAACAAGCAGGAAGACCAAGATCACACTATATATACAAGCAGAAACCCATTTGCATCATAACAACAAGCCCATAGAATGCTTCAAATGGGTTTGCAAAATCAAGAACGATTCTAATGGTTCATATAGAGCGCTGCAAAGCTTGCCTTTTTTCAAGATGACATAGATGAAAAGGTGTATATGGATCCTCCTTCGTGACATTACGACGAGGAGAAAACTCGGTATATTAGCTCAATAAATCTTTGTATGGATTATAACAAACCTCATGTAATTAGTTTTCTCAATTCGTCAAGCTATCCAAAAGGTCAGTTTTCAGCAAACCAAAAAAGATTATTCTCTTTCAATCAAGGTTCAAGGCAAGTTTTTTTTTTACTACATTACACGCACACATTGTTGACATGCTCGTGAGAGACATGGAACTTTTCAAGGATTACTCTCTTAAACAATTCCATATCTTTGGTAATTTAAAATATTTTCTGGGTGTTGAAGTTTCATGTTGAAACATTGCATCTCTAAATCTTAAAAAAAAATATACACTTTATATTCTGTAAGATGTAGAGCTTATGAGAGCATGACTTGATAAAATTCCCTATGGAGCAACATTTGAAGCTCACTCCTTGTGATATTGTATCTTTTTGAAAACCCTTTCAACTCAAATAAACAGTTGAATGTAACAAGAAGTCAAATATCACGCCATGGCTGCAACATGTTTGGATCAAGGCCAAACACAATTTAAAGTAAGGGATTTAGTATTAAAAAAATATAGACAAAAAATAATATAGAAATAAAAGTCAAATTAATCTTAAAATAAAATTATTTATATAAAGTTGTAAGAATAATGAAGACCAACATCCATCATCTTCAAAACATGGAAAGAATGAATCTTTTTAAAATATAAACAAAAAATAATATAAAAATAAAAAATAAATTGATTCTAAAATGAGATTATTCATATAAAGTTGTAAGAATAATCAAGACCAACATCTTTCATCTTCAAAATATGAAAAGAAAGAATTTTTTTAAAATATAGACAAAAAATAATATAAAAATAAGAGGCAAAATGATTTTAAAATTAGATTATTCATATAAAGTTGTAAAAATAATCAAGACCAATATCTATCATCTTCAAAACATGAAAAGAAAAAATCTTTCTAAGATTACTTAATCTATATTATTAATAAATAATATCTGTACTTGAACACTTCTTCATAAATAAAAAAAGTAGTTATTTCTCCAAATACAATCACTATTACATTCTCTCTCTAAAATTATCTTTATATCTTTATTGTTTATAAATATTCTCCATAAATATTTATAAGTTTCTATGAAAAATATCTTTATATCTTCATTCAATTTTCAATCACCGGTAAAAACCATTTAGCACAAACAAAATACAATCTAAGTCATGATAAAGAACATGTTTATCCAAATAAAACTCTACTTCAAATAAAGGACATCATTGATTCTCAACTAATACACCAAAATGTCATTCTTTCTAAGTAAATTAGTCAATATAAACTTAGAGAAATTTCAAAGTAATTAAAGAATAACTTCATTTGGGTACAAACAAAAAACAATCTGTTAAAGTTTTATTTTTTTAACTTATTTTTTTTATATATACACTTTTCAAGTTTATTTTTTTAAAATAAAAAAATAAAAACAAAAAAGGTAAGTGAGACATGAAAATCTAACTAGGAAAATAAAGCTTTTTTAAAACTAAAAACATTATCAACACGAGGATGATCAACCTTAGTTAAAAGATCTATTTTTTAAACCATTAGAAATAAAAATAATTAGGGTGGCACATCGCTTGTTAAAACAGATAACGTGTTGTTTTTGAGCTTAAATTTAGAGCATTTAATAGTAATTGAAAAATTAAAACACTGTTTTTCCATTTTAAAAATTTAATTTGAAGATATTTAAATTTGAAAATATCTCTACACTTTTAGAACATCAATAAATCAATACTTCAACTTAAAATATCCAAAAAAAAAAGATAAAATAACATGAAATCAAATTATATTAGATTTATCCTCCTTGGCTTATATCTTTTTTTAGAAAATATTGATGTTCTTATTTTATAGACTCAATAAAAAAATATTTTAATAATTAAAAATAAGTTGAATAATATATTTTTTTTATCTGAAATTCAATAACCTCCCTCTTCTTTTTCTAACCGGATTGAAAAATACTATAAGTAAACTTCGATCCGACACCAATTTTAACTTGAAAGGGCAGCATAATCGATTAACATGGTATAGATACTTCGCATCTCCGACCCTGAAAAATAGAAATCTTCAGTCAAAGCTAAGTGGCCTGTCACATTTAAGAAAATACAACCCACTCGTAGAGGAACACGTGGAAACCCTGAATCAGGAGCCGCACCGTCACGCTTCTAATCCAACGGCGGATAACTCTTCTCTCGCTTAGTATAACCTTCCACCATTTACCTACATAAACCCCTCTTCCCAGTATAGGGTTTTAGTCGAATCCTTCAAAAACCAGAGGGAGTGAAGCCAAACATAAGAAGGTAATCCCTACTTATTTGTTTTCTTACTGTGACAGGTCTTGTTTCTGATTGATTGAGACTGAAATATGCTGTTAACCTCATCTTTTGATCTGATTTGTGTTAAGTGTAAATGAGATGAGAAAAGAAAAGATTGTAACTTTCTAAGTTTTATCTTTTCATGTTTAGATGTATTGGATCTTCTTCGTATTTTCCTTTTCTCCGCGGTCTTAATCAGGATTGAAGGAGAGACCGGGACTGAAATTGTTTTGTTCGTATTGGTGTTACTGGACCTAGGTTTCTCTGGTTCAAATTAAGTACTTCTGAAGCAACTGATTTTTTACTGATATTTTTTAATTTAAAAAAATCTCTGCCTGATTTTGCTTTGTCGCTTCTTGCTGGGCAATCAATCATTCACAACATATGTAAAGCTTCTGTTCTCATTATTTCACGGGGTTAGTTTATTTTGGTTCCTGACTAAGGTTTTGTTTCGCTTAGGTTGTACGATGGCGTTTCTTACTAAATTGGGAAATATGTTACGGCAGACTGCTAACAGGCAGATCACTTCTGAGATCTCTGCATCAAGACCATCCATCTATCAAGCATTAAGATGCATGTCATCCTCAAAAATTTTCATTGGAGGTGCTTCTTTTCTTTTAATATTTTTTTCACTTCTTGTTTTGGTGACCTGCTGTTTAAGGGCTGGTGCTGAAACCTATCACATCTCATTGCAGGTATTTCTTTCCAGACAGATGACAACGGTCTGAAAGAGGCCTTTGATAAATATGGCAATGTTGTTGAAGGTTTGTAATTTGTTTGCCAAATTACTTTTCCCAGTTTTAGAGGAAAAAATTATGTGGTTTCTGCCTGTGGGTGTGTGTACCCGTGTCCGTGCAGTTTGTGCCGCTGTGTTTATTTCCTTGGTTTCCTTCCTCACATGTGTGCTGGCATTTCAAATTTCAGTTTAGGTTTATTGCTGATTTGTTTTATCTTTGCTGCAGCAAGAATCATTATGGATCGTGATACTGGCAGGTCCAGAGGATTTGGATTTGTTACTTACACCTCCAGTGAGGAGGCCTCTAGTGCCATCCAGGCCATGGATGGACAGGTAATTTGCTACTTTATTGTTTGTCTTTTTTCTGTGGCTGGAAGTGGAGATGAGAAGTGCAGAACTATTTTAGCATTTCCTCTAAATTAATTTTCAACTGAGAGAAGTGCAGAACCTCTTACATTGTAATTTTTCTCTGATCATCAAATTCTTAATGCCTCTCACCCTGTCATTTAACTTAGTTGAGAGAGCTTACATTCTTCTCTTGTATCACCTCCCCCCTCATCTTAGTGTTCATATCATTTTGTCTTGAATTTTGCTTCTCACAGGATCTTCATGGTCGCCGCGTTAGGGTGAATTATGCAACTGAAAGGCCTCAGCGTACCTTTAACAATAATTATGGCAACTATGGCGGTGGAGGATATGGTGGCGGTGGAGGATATGGCGGCGGTGGAGGATATGGAGGTGGTGGAGGATACGGCACTGGTGGAGGATATGGCTCTAATTATGCTGGTCAAAACACTTATGATGGTGGTGCTGCTGCTGGCGGTGGCAGCAATGATGGCTTTACCAACACCAGTGTTGATGGTGGATATGATGGAAATGCTGGATTGGGTTATGGTGGCGGCAATCAGTTTGGTGCCAATGAGAGTAGTGGTGATGGTTTGAACCTAGATGATGCATTGGACAAAAACTCGAAGGAAGTTGATGATGCTGGTGATTTTGCCAAAAGGGTATGACATAATGCTGTTTCTGGAAGAAGCTGTTGAAGTTGCTTATTAAAGTAAATTTTTTTTCCTCTTCCCTACCCTTCTTTGAACTTTGTTATATCGCTTATTGCGGACTTGGTTATGTCAAGAGCATCTCCTTGAAGTATTTTCTTTAAGAAACAGAATTGATTAGAAAATAATTTCAGTTTCTCTCTCTGGCTGTTCATCATTATTTGGCAACTTCATAAGCAGTATTGGTGAGTGGTGACTGAAAAATTATGTCTGCTTCAAGTTGGTTCTGTTTGCTACTTGTTTTTCAGGGGGATGGGTAAAACTAATATTAGAGTAGGTATTGCTTGAAAGATATCGCTTTTTTTCTAATCATAGAGAATAATCACAAAAAAAAAACCAAGGTCTTGTACATAACGTTTTTTAAATTTTAGTTTTGAAAAAACTAAAATAGCTTGATTTTTATTTGTTTTGTATGTAAAAATCCATCCCAGAGTAGTTTTAGCGAAATATAACTTTTTAAATTTATTTTTAAAATACCATCTCAAAATGATTTCTCAAACTTACTTTTTTTGAACTATAGCTATAAAAACTATTAAAATGCTAAACACGGTTTAAGAAAAGTAAGAAAATGTAGTTTTTTTTTTAATTAATGTTTCCAGAAAGAGTTTTCAGTGGGATTTATATAAAATTATGATATGTGCTGATTAATATATATATATATGTATATATATTAAAATTTGTGATTAGAAGAAAATATAAATCATAGCATACTGCGCTAAAAAAATGGAGCCTAAAATTGTGGTATGGAGTCTAAAATTATGGAGAGCATCGAACACATTCTAGGTCTGTTTGGTAGCATGGTAGTTTTTGTTTATTGTTTAACCGGAAATTTTTTTTTGGTTTGTCAATTGCCATATAGTTTTTGTTTTTTTTTTATTCTACTTCACATAATTACATTAAAAATCTCAGTTTTGTAAAAGCTAAAGTAATTTTGAGAGGGTTTAAAGGCTTACGTTGTCTGTATCAACCTAGCTGGGCTGTTCAGCCCTTGCATGTTGTTGCTTTCGCTTTGTTGTTCCTAAATTTGATTGGTTTACGCTGCTGCTGCTGCATATATTTTTTAAAAAGTTTTTCCTGAGGATTGCTATATCATTTTCAGATCGTATTTCTTCAGACGGAGCTGGTTTTCTTTAGCTATGTTTGCTTTCTTTTGTGCATGTTTCATGTTTGATTGTACCTTCTTCCATTAACCAAGCCAATGGCCTTTGGAACCGAGCTGCTTTCCCACGGATATTTCTTGGTATGTGCAGGGCTGCTAGCTTTTCTTATTTGGTTCCTTGGTGTTTGGCATGAATGTTGTAGTGCTTAAAACAACAACAGCCTTTTTAATCGCGCAAGCATGTTTTTGAATTTCAGTCCACCGGAGCTGTCTTGCTGTGCTTTTTGGTGGCACTTGATGCTTAAAATTCCATTTAAATGACAGTATAATTGCAAATTATCACTCTTATTTCACTAGCCTTTATTGCTGTTTGCCTTCATTTGCTTTAGACAATCCCCCCCCTGCTTTGATCGATACTTTGTTGTGTTTTTCTCTCCTTGGAATTTGATGTGTCAGGCTTCGGCATTGCCTTGCTGCCTTCTCAGTAATTTTTCAGACTTTTGGCGTCTGGCACTTTTCTTACCACTTTTATGGGTTTCTCATTCCTACAGCAGGCTGTTTTCTTTTATCCGCATGCTTTCCCAACGCGTAACTCAAAGCCACCATACTTTTATATCGATGCCCATTGTCTCTAGCTTTTTTTTTTTTGTTCTCCCTGTTAGATCCCACAGGTGAGAATTGATTTTCTTTAGTTTATCGATTGCTTCTGCTCTTCTCTACTTTTCTGTACAACTTTTAACCAAAATTCCAGCACCCTTCGACACTCGCCTCTTCTGTTAGCGTAGAGCTTTTAGGTCTAGATTGGCTTGGTATTTGTAATGTTTCTTCACTGCTGCCGCTGCAGCTGAATAACAGTCACTGTTGCTGTTTCGCATTGCATTTACTTGCTTCTCTCGATAAAATATTAAAATAAATCGCCTTTACTTTTCACTCAGATTTGCTGGAGTTCGATCTTTGCTTTTGTAGGCAGATGTTTTTCTTGCCGTATGTTTCACACGTATATTCGCCCAATTAGCCTCAGGAAACGAAGCAAATGCACGTTGTAATCATGCTATCTGTTATAATTTACTTTTGGGTTATTTTTTAATTGTTTTTTAAATAAAAAAATAAAATAAAGACTAATGTTTAGACAAAAGCTAGCTTAGAGGATTATTTTACATGTAGAAAAAAGGATGAAGTTGTAATTTTAGATAGATGAAATTAAAAGTTTAATTGCATCCTATTATATCCAAAATGTGAAAGATAATGTAAATTTAAGATTAAATTATATGATTATTGAATGTTTTTGTATAAAAATAAGTTTAAGAATATAATTAGATTTTTATTAGGTTCATTTAATTTAATCACAATTCAAATTAAATGATTTAATTAGGTGTAAATATTTAATTATACTTTAAATAAGTTAAATTAATTTTGTTAGGGGCTTAATTGATGAAAAATTAAGTTTAGGAGTTTAATTAAGAAAATTAAAATTTGAGAGACTAAATTTAATTTTTAACAAGTTAATTAATTAAATTTAGGAGTATAATTATAAGAAAATCAAAGTTTTGAGGTCAATTAAAAGTTGAATTAAAGTATTTGCAACCAAGGATTATTTTGCAAAAAGTGTTGAACAATGAGGACTCAATTTATTGAAATTATGGGTGAAATTGAAAAAAATTACAAGTTTAATAGTTAATTGAGGGTCAAATTATATAAATTCAAGATTAAGGATCAAAATAAAAAAAATGTTGAAATTTAGGGTTGACATTGAAGTTTGGCAGTGGCAAAATTATATAAAATTCAAAGTTTATGGTTAATTATAAATGCAATTAAAAGAAATTAAAAGATGGAGGAACAAATTGAATTTTAACTAAATTTTAAATTAAAACCTCAAATCCCTAAAACAATGTTGTTTTGAAAATAGTAAAAAAAAAATCACACAACGCCTCATCTAATGACTATTCATCTTCTTCATTTTGCTAGAAAAGCTGTTCGAGTGGTCTTCTTACTAAGGCATTTGATGTTTTATCTCTCTACTAAATTTGATAAAACTTGCATATAAACGATGATATGACATTTGACTACATGTTAGTATGATTCTTGTTGGTTAATTGATGCCACAATAACTGTGGCACCATCCATAGTGGCTAACCTGACCAACTTTTCTATAACAACTTTGACAGTTCACGATGATCATTTTGATCCAATTATTGAGTTTTTTAGGAGTTGACTCAAGGATCATAATTTGACACCATTAAAGATAAAATGTTCATCTGCTTCACCTTATAAATTAGGATGAATTTCTTGGCCTTAAGAAGAAAAAAATCTAGTGCAAAGTTGAAAAAAAACTAGCCTCCCCCCAATTTTTTCTTCTATTTACGATCAATTCTCTCTCTCCACTGCTTTTTTAGCCACCACAACCTCAAAGCCATCATGAACAACTACCACATGACCTCCTCAAATCCATCCCCTTGCAAACAACAGAAACCACGATGCCAGCTTATCCTTCTTCCTAACTGCCAGCATCGACTCCAATTCCTTTATTAGCATCATTAATATCCTTATGTTGGCCTCCTAGACCACCATCCATACCTCTTGATGTGAGGTGATTCCCTTATCTTTTTTTGCTACAGCCATGATCATAGTATACAAAAAATGAATTCGTTTTAAAAAAAATTCAAGTTTTTTTTGCTAAAATTAATTTTTTTGGTATGTTTTGCATCGTTTTGTTACGCTGATCTCAAAAATAATTTTTTTAAAATAAAAAATTATTTTGATATATTTTGACATTAAAAATACTTTGAAAAGTAATTAAAACCACTCCCAAACAAGCCCTGTATATATTACATTAATTAAGATGGTTGTTGGGCCCCGCTAGCAACCATGTAGGCTAGGGCTAGACCTATTCCAACCTATCAAAATTTAATAATAAGAAAAAGGGTATGTCGACCCAACCTAAATAGGTCGGGCTGGACATGTTTTGGCCTAGCCCAATTTAATAATAATATAGAATTATATAATATTATATAAAAAACAAAAAAATCCAAAAAAAATCCCAAGGCTCGTTTCAAAATATTTATGATTTTCTTGCATGTTTTTTCAATAATTTTGCATAATATCAGACTGTATATTTGCACTGCAAGATAGAAATCCAATATTAAAATATCTAGTTTTTTTTGAAACTTTTCTTAAATTTTTTTTGAAAATTAAAAAAAAAATTAAATTAATTTCCTCTTTATAAAACAAAAATATTTTGTTTTTATATATACGGTCAAATCTTAAATTTTTTCTAAACATACTTTTTATAAAAATAACAAAAATATATTTTTCTCATATTTTGAAAATGCAAAGATGAATATCATAACGAGTTTATGATTATCTGTTAGGATTTGACTAAAATATAAAAAATCATTGACCAATTATTTTGTCCACTTTTAGAGTGTTAGAGTTTACTTGTAAATTTTAATATTCAGGGTGTAAAATTATATAATAGAGTACACTCTCAGGTATTAAAGATACAAAATACAAAATATAAAATACAAAATAAATACAATTTTAAAATTTAAATTTTAGAATAATTAGGATTTAACACGATAAGGTAGAAATTTTCTCATGAAGGAAGATTTACCTCGAACCTTAGACGAGATTAACAAATAGAAACTTGACTGAGAATGACAATCAAATAATAATGTAACTTATTTTAAATACAATATACTAGGGATAATACAAAACTAGTTTCTTACCCGATTCTCGAAAACCATAGGTTTTCTAATAACCTTAATATTAGAAGGTGACTCTTGAATTTTATAATCATAATTTTATAATTATACCCAAAATCATTTCTTTTCCCAATACCTCTCAAGAGACTTAACACACTATTTGATGTTGCCTTGCGACACTATCTATTTAGTAAAAATTAAGAGGTGGTGTTTTAACTATACACCATAGTATAAAATATTATTTATTACAATAGTTTTTTTTTTGTGCTTTTGGTTCACCATTAGGTTTATTAGAGATTGATTTTTTTATTTATTAAGATTTGCTTTCTATATGGTTCACGTGACTCTTGTTGCAAGTACAACGTATTAACTCGATTGACTCAGTTCCTCTTTTTTCTTTTAATGAGCATTTGTTTTTTTTTAATTTTACTATTCAACATTAGATTAATTAAGAATTGGACTTTATAATTTATTTTAATTTACTTTTCATTAGGTTACCTAGTTTCACGACTTGGATAACGAGTTTTGTGACTTGAGTGATTTTATTGTATTCTTTGTTTAGATAGATTTTTTTAAAATTTTACTATTCAATAATGGATTAATTTAGAATTGTGCTTCATAATTTATGTCAACTTGTTTTATGTAGGGTTATTCTAGTATAATGACCCGAGTTATATATTTGGTAGGAAACCTGAGTTGACTCAAGTTAATTTTTTTAAATTATTTAAATTATTTTTTTCAATTTTGTCTTTCAACATTAGGTTGATTGAAAATTAAGTTTTATTATTTGGTTCGATTTATTTTTTATAGGTTTATCTTGGTTTTATGACTTAGGCAATGAATTTAGCTGGCTAACTCAAGTTAACTCTATTTATTTTTTATCTCTTTTTAATTGATTTTTTTTTAATTTTATCCTTTAATATTGAGTTGATTGTAAATAATTGGATTTCATAATTTATCTTGAATACTTTATAAAGGTTTATCTCAATCTCATGACTCAAATTACATATTTGATAAAGTAATCTAAGTTATCACATGTTTAACAAGGTAATCTAAGTTGAACTAGGTTATTTTTTAGGTTTGATTTTTATGAGATTATTCCAGTATCATGATCTAAATCATGAGTTTAATATGTTAACTCGGGTTTACTTGGATTATTTTTTTATTTTTTAATTGATTTTTTTAGTTTTATCCTTCAACATTAAGTTAATTGGAAATTAGGCTTTCTAATTTTTTTAATTTATTTTTATGAGGTTATATTGGTCTCATGTCTCAAGTTGTAGATTTGACAAGTTAACTCCAGTAATATTTTTAATTAATTTCTTTTTAATTTCATTCTTTGATATTGGTTGAATAAGAATTAAGTTTCATAATTTATTTTAATTTACTTTATATAAGGTTATGACATGTCATGAATTTGACAAATTAAGCCAAGTTGACTTAACTTAATTCAATATACTTGTCTAAATTTTTTTTTAACATATTATCTTATTTTTAGTCAAACTATTTTTTAAGTGGTCGTTTGAGTTGTTTTTGACCCGTCAAGTTGGCTGGATCAAATCGAGTTAATCCCTAAATAATTTAATTTTTTTTATTAGAAAAACATTTACAACATCTAAATATTATTTTACATTAAATAATAATAATAATTCAACCCCTTAGTGTAACATGGATAACCAAACTAGTTTATCACTATAATATATCTCATTATTCCTTTATTTTCTTTTACATTATCCTGCAGACATTGTAAAATTTGTTTTTTGGAGAAAATATAACAACAAACGCTTGATTACCAATACTTGGAGTAGCACATGCAAACATTAGTTATAGTTTATTTCTTTTCTTTTTTTTTGAATTTTTTTGTTTTACTATTTTCTTTATTTCAATCTTGTACTATATTGTTTTGATGGGCAATCCTGTTACTTGTTGAAACTAAGATCTCTTAGTTGGTATTGCTACCTACTTGACAGGGCTTCATTATCGGTTGCTTTATACGGGCTTAATCTTGTTTTAGGTGCTTGTAGTGCTTAAGAAAACCCAGCATCGTGTGTATTTTTTTTTTTAAATTATGATGTATGAAGGCATCTAATTAGTTTCATGGATTTGTTTTACATAAGCAAGTGCGTGCATCATTAGGGGTAGTTTTTGAATCAATAAAACAAAATATTTGTGTTTCTGGTATTTTAATTCTCTATGTTCTATATACATAGAAGTCTTTCATCAATCTTGAAGGGACTCCAAATAGGTCGTGTAGGTGATCAGCATGCTGGTTGCTTGATGGAGGTGGGAACTTTTAGAAATAGTAAAAATGAGACAAAGGATGCTGTGATAGTCAAACTTATATCGTTAGATAATGCAAAACTTTCTATTAATTGCATGTTTAATGTTCATTGTCATCCACTGAAAACAACAACCTTTGTGCATTTAGCACTACAGGAGAGCCTTTCCTGGTCTTCTCTACAATTTGCCTTATCAACTGCTTCTCCATCTCATCATCACAATCACTGTTTTCATCTTCACTTATCCTATCATCAAGCAATTCCTCAATTCCAGCGACATGCCCTGCCGATGACTTTAATGGACCCGTGTGTAGGTCGTTTGGTGTCTTTTCTTGATTATGTGAAGAAAGTGAAAAAGAACCATTTGCCCTGCCATTTTGACCCCATGACACCCTCTGGTCAAATAGATGCAAGCCCGCTTGACCGTCTTCAAAATCCCCAGACAGTGAATCTTCTTCCTCAGATTCATTCATCTTGTTTAGCTCTTCATATGCCTCATTGTACGCATCCAGGGCTTCCCTAGATAAATTCATAACTAGAGGCTGATCTATGCAACTGAAATCTCCTTCAACAACCGGACTTACTTCCCCAGAGGAGTATCTTGGCTCGGTGGTTGACAACAACCTTTGAACATTCTTATGTTCTGATTCCAGGAGTTGCACCTTCCTCTGGCTGTTTTGAAGGGCTGTCTCAAGCTCCTTCACACGCTCTTGAAGTCTTGACTGAATAACCTCATGGAGATGCAAGCTCAATTCTCGTGGTGAAACTGCATAATTAGCAGAGCAAGTAGGGGAGGTGCCCCTTGCATCTAGATTTGACTCAGATTGAGCAGCAGCTTGCCCGCTGACCATGTGCCTCAGTTCTCCTCGAGCAAAATCCGCTGTAGAGTCTGGGTCAAGCTGGATGATTTTGAACTCTATTAGAACTTGTAAAATAAATGGTACAATGAAGCTATGTCCCTAAGGAAAAACAATGAAAAGCTACACAATAAACAAGTAACAGTAAAGGTTCTTCCTCTGGCATTGAGAAGACTATTATTGTTTGTTTTGTTTTTTTTTTCATCCTTTCCTATCGTGTGCTAACTTTGGCTTTAAAAAATGCTGCCCCTGTCAGCAAGCATGAATATAAAATATGGCCATAGTTATGTGACAGGTTTTGAATCACCAATATCCATGTGGGTCATAGCCATTAAATTCTATGCTGACAGGTGGTTCGACACTGTGAGCACCAGAGTAACCATATTTATGAAAGTGAGCCCAAATCTATTGCATTAAAAGTTCATATGAGACTGGTCCCAAAGAAAACAAGATTGAAAAAGACAACAAAAAACAAAGAAAGAAGGGCAACTCCAGAGGCTGACCAGAACATCATAGAGAACAGAAGGGCTAGGACACGGCAACATTTAATGCAAGCAAACCCAGCAGATAGGCAGTTATGAGAGTGGTGCACGACAGCTTTGAGGGTTGTTATGAATCTGAGTTTCAGGGCTGTTTAAGGCTTGCTTAATGTGGGTTTCTGCTGGGATGTGAGGATGTGGAACAGATTTCTAGCAGCCACACCTATGGTAAGGAAAAATCTAAGCTTCACATCTAGGGTTCTTAGGAGTCACACAATAAAAAAATGCTGGAAATTATTTGATAATATTGCATTGAAAATATTGAAAGATTACAATGCTTATTTAAACAGCTTTGGTAATCCAAGTCCAAGGCCATGAATTCCTAAACTTCCAGCATATCTATTCCTATTTAGAATAGGAAAATCTAATAACTTTAGGACTAATAAAATAAAATGCTAAACAGAAATAAGGCCTTGACTGTGATTTCCAGATTTTCAAGCAACCTGGAAATTCCTAAAATACCCTTAGAACTACTCAAGCTCCCATCATTAGCAAAGTGCCAAATCAATGCTCGAGCAAGGATATCATTCTTAGAATGCCTTCTAAAGACTTTTGGAGACTGCTGCTAGGGTGCCCCAACCGAAAGCTCTGGACAATCTTCAATGGTTTAACTTTGCTGCTACAGGGAAACCATAATTAACTAAATTTGCTCGCATAATTGTCAGACTTGGTACTTAGGGAGACTTCCCCAACAAAGATAAGAAATGCTGGGCTACGTAATGGCATTGAAAAATTATGAAAATAAATTTATGGTATTGTCAGACAATCTTCAATGGTTTAACTTTGCTGCTACAGGGAAACCATAATTAACTAAATTTGCTCGCATAATTGTCAGACTTGGTACTTGGGGACTTCCCCAACAAAGATGAGAAATGCTGGTCTACGTAATGGATAGAAAAATTATGAAAATAAATTTATGGTACTGCACAGAAAAAAATATTATGTGACAGTTAAACAAAGAAGTCACAGACAATGAATAGGATTTGTTAAATTGAAATTGGATAACTATGACAATTTTCTGCTTTAATGGTAGTGTATATGGAGTTGGATTATGATGCTTAGGAGATATAATAACAAACTAGGATAACATTTTCTAAAATACTTGGAACCAAGTTTCACAATCGTAACTCAAGGGCACTTAAAATTTGAAACCTTCACAATTGACAAGGCTAAAGTCATGAGTGGCAAGCATGTGTTATAAAAGCGTAAAAACATTTATAGCAGTCATAAAGAAAAGCATGTTGGCCATTATATTTCAACATACCATCAAAGGTTGGTTTTCTTTTCCACCTCTCTATGTGATCTTATTGTTGTGTGAATTTGAAACACATAACAATACTATTCAAGATATTTCTAGTAGATCTATCTATTTATGTACTAAAAGAAGATAATTTTATCAGAAAGGAAAGAATTAAGAATTACTATAGGGTGTTTCTAGTAGATGATAACAAATTAAAAGATCATGAACTACGGAAATAGCCGTGACACTTAGGTCAGGCAGTAAAAAATATTCGCTTATAATTGTTTCTAAGCTGCTAAAGATTTCCAGTTAAACACAAACAATGAATGGATTATCACAGTAAAGGAATGATAACCAATAGATCTATAAACCAAACAAATGCTGATCAGAAGTTAGATACTCTAAATATTTATTTGATTATCTGAAAACTGGGCCTAAATGTTCTGAGAATCAGAATTAATTGGTATGATGAATGCTGAGAGGAAAAGTCATAATGCAGAACCTTGTCAATGAAGTCCACATACATGGCTCTGAAACTGTCAGCCCCTTTTTACCCCTACACACTACAATAACTTTAATCCACTCTGAAAAAAAATAGACATTTGAACTAATCTTTCTTGATAAAATGACAAAAAAATCTCACATTCTAAGCAGCTCTAATACATTCTCACTCTAAGGAAAAGAAGGGTTAACCCAATATCATACTACTCGATATCAAATACCTAAAATATATTTGCAAAAGGGAACAGATAAACTACCAATATAAATTTCCCAAACTACCATGTTTCAAAAAAAAAAAAGGAACAATTATCTGCATTTATGAAAAAAATGCAAGCATGTAGATACAAAACTTATTGTCAGGACACTTAGATTCCTGAACTAGGCACCTTTCTAACCCACACTACAGCAATCACAGCCAGGATTTGCACTGACAATTCCTGGGAGTCCTCAGCAAACTAGCAAATAATATCTCTATCCTATATTGATCTATAAAAGAATAAGAAGACAGCAGGATAAATTAATCATACAAGAGGAACTGAATGATGTTAAATTGACATGTGCATTACCTTCTAGTTAAAGAAATTATACAGAATCAAATAAAACTTGTCAAGTTCTAAAACATACCTGCCAGTTATTTTCTTAGTAAATATTTGAAAATGGAAAAGCAATCACAAACAAAAGATGAGCCATATGAGCATGAGTGCAACAAATTACATAATCTCACGCAATGAACATAGTCAATCACAGTGAAACTAAATTTTCAAGCTCTCAAAAATGCTAAACAACTTACCTCAACAAGTTCAGACAATCTTCTCAGGGGACCAGATGGATTCATGTTTAGCCCCAACCTCTCAAGCTCGGCTTCAAGCTCTGCTTCAATTTTACTCATAGACTCTGGACTCTGCTCTGTATTCTCATTGTATGATACTGCACCAATGTTGTTCATTGAATCATTCACATTCTGTATGAGGAGATGTGGATTCGATGCCATGTAGTGAAAGGAGTTATCACAGGTATCTTGTGATTCATTGTTCTCATTTGCCAGTTGCTTCACAGTCAATGAATCCTTCATCTCAAGTTCCTCTTGTAGATCTTGAACCAAGTTCTGAGTATGTTTCAAATCTTCTTTTAGCTGGTTTACTTCTCTTCCATTAGCCATGAGAGAAGAGATTATACCAATAGAAACACCCAAACAGAATAAAACCGTTCCATCATGTGAACCTGTTGAGAATAAAAGCATTAGGGTTGCAAATAACATATTATTTAAGAAATGAGTAAAGCGTTATTAGAAACATGATTATGCACCTAAGTTATGGTTAAAGAAGATTTTATCTAATATGGAAAATCAAAACAAGTTATGTGATACCTCATCAACAACGGGATTTTCTAGTCTAAGAATAGATAAGCTTCTTACTTTAAGGGTTTGAATTTCAGTCTTGGGTTATTTTGTAAGATGGGGAAGAACTGTAATTTCTGCATGTTCCAGAATCAGGGGTATTTAGAAACCTTCAGAATGACTTGAAAGTTCTTATTTAGGAATTTGGGGTCTGAGTCTTTAAAGTAATGTTTGGTTATTGGCTTTGCACAAAAGAGATGGACAACTAGGACAAAGGGGACAAGACGGAACAAAAGACAGACAAAGTTACATTGGCAGGTGGTGTACATGACAAAGTGAATGTCTTTGTGTTCTATTTGGTTGAGGAGTGGCAAGACAAAACAAAAACATATAAGTCTGTTTTGTCTTCGATGTATTCTACCTATCAAACTTGCATTGTTTGGAACAATAAATAAAGATCATTATTTTCACTTTAGTTTATAAAGAGCATTAATTTTTTTTTGAACTAACTTAAAATGATAATTTTTCCATTCACCAAAAGCAATTTAAAACAAAATTTATAATCATCATAAAGAAGATAATTCATTGCTAAAAAGATAATGTAATTAAATTATGATTTACTCAGTCATTAAATCATTTCTCCAAATATATTTAATAATAAAATAAATTATCAAACCAATCATACGTCAAATAAAATATTTTCACCAACATAGTTAAAATCTAACATAGGTGGAAATGCAAGATAATAATTTCACCACAAATGCATATTTTTTGTTATCATTCAACCCCCACCTTTTCATCATTTTTTATTAAAATCTAGCATATTTTTTTATGATTTTTTCTTTTATATTTTCTAGTTTTCAAATCTATTGGTGGAAATTATGATAATTAAAACTAAAAGTAAGAATAGAGATTGAAATTATGAAATATTTAAAGGGGAATTTGAAATAGTAGTAGTAGTAGGAATAATAATAATAATAATTTAGTCGTCTGTATCCCCAATGTCCCTCTTTTTTGGAGGGACAAAAAATTGACTAAAAATTGTCCCTGGGACAGACACAAAATCATTTTTGTTTCTGTCTTTACATCCAGACTTGTATTTGTCCTTCGAGTCTCTCTTTTGTCCTAGAACAGTAACCAAAAGCTATTTAATAGTTTATTCTGTTTAGTTTCTTTCCTAACCAAGTAAGGATTAGTAATCGTAGTCTTTTAAGGAGTACTAGTCTCTATAAATAGAGATGTTATGTTTTATTTTCAGTAGAGTTGAATTATCAACTAAAATTGAGTTTTGACTAATTTTGGAGGCTTGGTGCTTAAGGTTTCTTCTCCTTTCCCTAGTTCTTCTATTTTCTCCTAATTTCACTTATTTTTTGCTTTTATATACTGCTGCTACAGTTCTGCAAGCCATGTTCACAGCCTAATTTCTCCTTATTTCTTCTATTATACACAATTTCTGCAAATAACAAAACCTAGTTCACAACAAAACCTTCATACAGCACAAATCCCAAATCTGTCCTCCATCAAAACATGATCTTCAGCATGCCAGCTGAACTGACTAAACTAGAAAAGGGTCCACAAACTAGCACACATGGTCTTGCATGGCTATATATGTCTATAATAAGAGGTATTTATGAAATAACGAGCTACAGATGCCAGTGAGAGAAGGAAACAGATTGCTCTGAAACAATTTGGCATAAATAAAAAACCTAAAAATACTGAATCCTAAAGAAAACGAGTCAATTGCAATTTTTGCATAAAAAATGGTTCTCTATGTTTATGAGAACTGCACTGTGATTGAACCTTCAAGGAGAAAATTACTGGTGCGGCTGAAATTTGAAATGCCACCTTGTCCTAATGACAGAAAAGGGGGAAATGATCATTTGGAAATTTTTGCAACTATCATTGGTTCAAGTGATGGCAACTAAATGGCATGTCAGCATGCACAACTTCCATATTGATGAAAAGAAACAACAAGCAAGTAGTATTTCTAAAAATATGTACCTCCAGATTTCTATTGCTTTCAAGAAATAACACAGTAAGAAACAGAGAATTATGTAAATGAAGATGGTGCACAGAATTTGGAGTAGCAGAACAGACTTATTCATTGCTTCTTAATGGAAAAATAAGTTCATTCTTGGATCCAAATCTGGAAACATCAACATTAATAAACGAGAACAATAAATGGCTTAAACATTTTTCATCCAACTAGCATTTGTTTCACAAGATAAACAAGAGTTCACTATGAGAAGAATACCATTTGGTGATTGTAGGTGCTTTTGGGAACTGCTCAATCTTTCATTCTGCCTCTTTCCACTCTTGGATTTTATCTTCTTCAGGTGATCTGAAAATCCAATTTTTGGTAGTGGAGGAACTCCACAAACAATTTCCTCCTTGTGCCACCTATTATTATCACTTGCAATTTGTGCACTTAAAGAATCCCTATCTGCTCTGCTAATTATTTGCGTTCCATCAGTTATCAGTAATGGCTTCATAATAGTGGATGGTGACCGGAGAGCACTATGCACATATTCTTCCATTCTAGCATGTTCCTTGTATAACTGAGCCATAAGACAGCTATCTAGTGAGCTAAAAGGTTTGACAACATGGCTGCCTGAATGTTTAGTTCTAAGATAGTTCTTGCCAGAACAATGAAAAGAATCGAATTCACCTGTATAAGGTTTACTGGAATTATCATCCATATTATCATTCAGCCCATTTCCATCCTCATTTTCTTTTAAGTTTTCATTTACTGAGAATCCAGGTGGTATGCTCGACATAGAAAGCACATTGCAATCATCATAAGTTCTCAATCTTACAATCCTTTCACCAAAACTACTAGTAGATGGTGCTTCAGTGTCTGAAGCACCGTCCAAATGGTACATATCTGAGAATCCTCCATCTGAAAAGTGTCTTCCTTTTGTAAGAGTGTCTTCAGGTTGTTTCCTTCTAATCAATTTATGAAAGGGAGAACTTGAGGTTTCAGGTTTTTCGTAAGTGGAGGTTCCAGAAGACAACTCCAATGAACTAGGCCTATGTTTTGAAAGATTTTGCCAATATTTAGCTATATATCCGGCAGCAGCAGCAGCTCCAACAACCCATAAATCCATATCTACTCTCCTTCCACAAAGAAGAAAAATAGAGTAATACCTCCCTAATTCCAAGGCATCCTCATTATTTCAATTGTCACCATTAAAATCCTAAAAACAACTACCATTAATTCAAAGAAAGAAAAAAGGCTTCCTAATCTCAAGCATTCAAAATTGCCAACCTGTTCGAACTAATAAAGAGTTTGAAAACGAAAGCCGCTTCCACAGAACGGAGACACTAACAGAACAGCACAAAGCAAGTTTTCTCTTTGTAACTATTGCCAGCACTTTCTCAATGATCTAAATCCAACAAACAATATCCACAACTGATTAACGGAATATGACGCAAGAATCAACTGCTATAAAGAATTCCAAACAAATGAGTAGAATCCACTATTCCAAATCTGAAAAACAAATTTATATAAGCAAAAACTGAATTTCACAACGCATTCACAGATTATTAATCTAAAATGTACTCACTTGACTTCCAAACCCATCAATCAAAACTCCTACAGAATCCATTAAAGGAACCCTCTTAAGGAAAAGGCAAGATATCCAAAAATCTAACCTATACCCATTTGAAAGCAGTCTCTGAAGCACAAAACCCATAAATGGAAACAACCCATTTTGACAGAAAACCCATCAATGGAAACAACCGATTTTGACCAGAAAACAGGAAGTTTTAACCTTGGCGGGCGAAAAGGGATTGGCTTTTGGAAAGCCTGGGACTTGTCGAAGCAAAAGAGAGCGGAGAACAATGCTGTTGTTGTGCTGGTGTTGTAATGAATCTTTCTGGTTACTGAGGAGGAGATTGTGGATTCCTTGGAAGAATAACACCCATAGCGACGTTATCTACACAAAAATACACAGATTTTCTTCCTTCTTTTTTATTTTTTCAACATTACAACGACAACACACCTACTCTTGTCTTGCATTATTATCAGAGTAAAAATATGCGTCTTAAAAAGGTATTTTTATATAAAAAAATAAAATTAATATTTTTTAATAATTTACATTTACCTATATTAAAAATAAAAAATTATTTTAATATATTATTAAATAAAAATATTTTAAAAATTTACTATAATACTAAACGCAAACTAATAATTGATAAAATCAAGGCTGAAAAGCGTAAAGCTGTATATATAT
>SRLM01002424.1:48894-66450 GCA_015708895.1 Populus ilicifolia | reverse complement strand
GAGACAGCTTATAAACATAACATTAATTTACCAAAATATGTTTCTCTCTTTCTCCATAAATAAATTCAAAAGTCCTAGATAGAAAAGGGATAAGCAACAGTGGCTAGCTAATACATAATCACTCATAGCCTAGGTATACTTTATTTTTAGTAAATAAAGTTAAACATTGAAAATGTGATTATAATTATTTTTAAGATATTTTTTATTTAAAAATATATTAAAATAATGTTTTATTTATTTTTTAAAAATTATTTTTAATATTAATATATTAAAACGATTTGAAAATTCTAAAAAAATATTAATTTTAATTAAAAAAATTATTGCAACAATTTAAAATTTTTGTACCCAAACAATAACAGAATCTCAGTGACTCCCATTTATTTTTTTTAATTATTATATAATGAAAAAAAAATCCCATTGTGCAGCTATAGGCCAACATATTTTTCAATAACAATAATAATAATACTTAAATATTTTATAAGAAAGATCCCAGCCTTGATATTCTTATAAAGAAAAGAAGCTCGCTCTATTACTTTTTATTTTTAAATTTTTCATCATCCTATAAAAATATTTAAAAATAAATGTAATATAGAAAGATTTTAAAAAATAGGATGGATGGATAATTTGGTGATAAGTTTTAGCAATGATCGGCCTAATTTTTATTACCTGCTATTCTTTGCGGTAACATGGACATGAATATCTATTTTGACATATTTATAAGAATTTCTTTCAAAATAAAATATTCAAGAAAAAAAAGTTGAGGAGGGATCCTATATATAAAAGTAAAATCTGCCTTTTGTACTTAAAAACAAACAAAAATAGAAGACAATTAGATGATTATTTACAAGTTGTAAAAAAAATATTTTGGTGTTATGAATATATTTTTTAATATAAAATTAAACTATAGATAGATTGATTTGATATGTTCTGATTAATTTAATTAGTTTAAAAATAATTTAGATAACCAGTAAAAATATAGTTTGATTAAAATAATAAAAATAATATTATTTTAAAATATTGAAATGATAATATATTAGATAAATTTGAATTAACCTATTAAATCTACCACTTAGATCATGAGACTCTAATAACTTTATAGAAATAAATTATTAGATTATATTTTCAATCAATATAATGTTGACGAAATGAATTAAAAATAAAGTTCAATTAAAAAATAAATCGAGTTAACCAAGGCTAACATATTAAACCTAGGTCATGAAATTGAGATAACTCCATAAAAAAAATAAATCAAAATAAATTATGAAACTCAATTCTTAATTAATCTAATGTTAAAAGATAAAATTAAAAAAATATAAAAAATCACTTGAGTCAACAGATCAAACTCATGACCCGAGTCATGAGATCGAGACAACCTCGTAGAATACAAATCAAAATAAATTACGAAGTTTAATTCCTAATCAATGTAATATTTAAGGATGAAATTAAAAAAAAATAAACAAGAAAAAGAAAAAAAATAACATGAGCCAACCGTCTTAACCCATAACTCAGTTATATGACTATGATAATTCTATAAAAAACAATTAAGCAAACAATTATAAAGTTATATTTCTAATCAACCTAATATTGAAGGATATAATTAAAAAAATAAAAAAATCCATGTCAACTTGGCTAAATGTACAAAACTTGTAATATGAGTCATGAAACTGTAATAACATCATAGCAAATAAATTAAAAAAAAATTATAAAGCTTATTTCTTAATCAACAAGGATAAGAAAAAAAAACCTAACAAAAAAGAAGTTAAAAAATTATCATGTTAATATAACTACCTGTAAAATTTGTGACTCGAATTATAAAATCAAAATATTTTTATAGAAAATAAATTAAATTAAATTAAATTATGACTAAACTACCTATTTTTAACATATTTTTAAATTTTAACTTTTATAAATAAAAAATTATTAAGTTAATCTAGTCATGTATCAAGTGAAACCATCATATAATTTATTGTTTTATCTAAAACATTAGCAAGAAATGCAAGGGAGCTAAAAAATCACGAGCTCCATGTCACTATTCTTTTGTCACTGGGCTAGAGATTTTTGCGGATCTAGCAGGAGAAACTGAAAAGCAACAGTAGAAGGAATTTGCTTTCTATATATATATATATATATATAAAATGAGTATAATAAATGAAAACTAGAACTTTAGGTTTAAATGCAATATTTTCTTTATAGTTTTTTTTTATACAAGTTTTTCACTGTTTTTCAAATAAAACAATACAATTTTTTTTAATATACAATCACTTTTTAGCAGACGTAAAAGATTAAAACTATATATATATATATATATAATTCTAGAAATGCTATAAATTTAATATAAATATTTTTTTTGAGTTAGCAATATTAAAATAAGAAAATCTAATTAGAAAAGAACGTGAAATAGGCGAAAAGAACTAATTAAGTGATTTTTTAAAGATAGAAAGATCATTTATTTTATAAAACTAAAAGTACTAATTTATAATTACTCCGCAAGTCACGTGGCGAACAGTGCATCTTTGCTTTTGTCGAAAGGGCGATCATCTCAAAGGTCTCGCTCAGAATATCCAAAGGCCAGAAACAAATGGAAAACTCCACGGCCACATCGATACCTATCTTATCTTTCGTGTACATTCTCTCGAGATTCAAGAGATATTTCTCAATGGGCGTGTGGTTTAATTGTTGTCATTAGCTTTAGTAATAAATTAAAAGAGTAAATTACTCTGAATAATTTTTTTTCATTATTTTATAATTAAATTTTTAATTATTAAATTTTGTAATTTAAAATTGAAAAACGGATAACACTTCCTATTCTTGGAAGATAACACGAAAAAAATTAATAAAAATATATATTTATTTACAAAACTGTTATTATATTTAAAATATTAACTTTTCAAAACATAATTCCATATAAAAAAACAGAAAACCTAGCCCCATTAATTTTTATTTTTTTTCGTTCTCTCTAATTTGTTAAATTTTTATTTTCTTAGTATAGAAAATTGAAGTATCTTGAGGTTCATTACAAAACTAGCCATACAAAACTAGCCATAGTATTATTATATGGAAATCAACACTTCAATATTCTTTTATAATGAGCAATTACTTGGATAACCTATATTAGATGCTCAATAATCTAGTTCACACATATTAGTTATTAAATATTTAAATATTTTTATTTGAAAAATAATAAGCTAGTCGATACATATTAGTTGCCAATCAATATAGCATTCTCATTCGGAAGCTAAAAATCTGGTCAATTACTCTTGGTTGCCCATCAATCTTGTATTTCTTAACGAATACCAATCAATCCTAATATCATGTATATGTTTTTTTTCTTTGTCTACTAACAATGCCATTATCCATACTTTTATAAATCAATTAATTTAAACAATAAAAATAATGAAGCTTTTAAAGAAGAGTTTATACAAATATCAAATATCTACCTCCAACCTAATTATGAGTGATTCCATTAGCGTATTGAATCACCCTAACAATGCTTTGCGTTGACAAGTTTTTCTATTAATTATTATTTTTGTTTAACAAGATAGTCCTTATTCATCGTAACATTCAATATAGTTCTACTCAAGTTTTTCATCTATATTTTCAAATCATTCACTACATAAAAAATCAATTTAATTACATATAATTTCATGATTCCTTCAACTCTTATCAATTTTACATAATTCCATAAAATTTACATTTCTCTAAAATTTTACAATTTCACCCTTTTAGGCCTAACTATTCAATTACTCAATATTTTATCATTTCATTACTTCAACTCAATCAAAATCATTATTCATATAATCACAAGCATATTTATAGCACAATTAATGGACAATATCATAAATACATAGCTTCCCATTTAATTTTTTATTTAGTTGGCTCCTGTAGACTTTCTACCTATCACTTGTTTTCAACATTCTTTCATGATTTCACTCCCTCGACAACTCACAATGGTTTTAGAAACTTAATTTCCAAGAAATCTTCATTTTCTTCAATTTTATTTCAAGAACCCTAATTAAATTGCTTTGTCAATTTAGTTTAAAATCACTAAACTCTTGTTGAAATTGATACAAAGGGGTTTTGAACACCTTACTCCATTAGCAAACAAAATTTAAAAGTTGACTCATCAAGACTTTCCCAAAACTTTTTTTTTCTTTCTCCAATTCAATCTTCTTTCTCTTTGATTTTAGTTTGAAAGTATTTTTCTCTATCAAAACCCTCTCCTTTCACTCCTAATTATCACTTTCTAGTCCTTTAAAGTGAAAGGAAGGAAGAAGAAATGAAAAGGCTATCCTCTCTCTTTTGGTTGTCTCATCAGTTTTAAGAAAATATAGTAGCTAAAATAGTCTAAAAGTTTTTAAAAATATTTCAACCGATTCACTAAATTAGTCTAGTTGTGTCTCAAAACGGCTAGACTATTTTTGCTACTAGAAAGATTTATATTTTTTAGCCATAAACCTTTTCTCTTTTATCTTTTTACTGCATTTTCTTTTCTTTTTCTTATATGATTTTATTATTCCATAATTTTTGTTATTTTTAATTTATCTTGAGAGTTAACATTCTTCCCTCCTAACAAGAAATTTTATCCTTTAAATTTAATTCATACCTGTATTAGAAAATAACTCTGGATATTTTTTTTTATCTCAAACTATCGTTCACATGTTATCTCCTCAATTTGAGAACTTTTTCAAAGTTTCTTTACCATGAGAATCCTTTTATTCTAGAGTTTCTTCTCACTTTTATTGAAAATCTAGATTAGACGTACTTCGAAAGTCAAGTACTCATTTATCTCTAATGGAACTCGTGGTAACACATACTCAGATCTATTTTTGCCTTCTAAAGTAATAATACATGGAATACATCATATATCTTTTAAAATTATTGTGGTAAAGATAATCTGTATGCTACAGGGCCTATCCTTTAAACTATCTCAAAAGGACCAATATATCTAGGAGTAAATTTTCCTTTCATTCCTAACCGTATAATATGCTTCCACAGTGCAACCTTTAGAAACACTCAATCACCCACTTCAAACTTGAGGGGCTTCATCTTTTATTTGCATAACTTTTTGGTCTATCATGAGTTGCTTTTATTCTATCTTTTATTATCTTCACCTTCTTTATGGTAATCTGTACCAACTCCATGTTAATCAATTTCTTATCACCTACCTCTTTCCAAGAGACTAATGTTTGACATCTTCTTCCATACAGAGCTTTACAGGGAGTCATGCCTATAGTAGCCTAATAATTGTTATTATAGGTGAACTTCACCAAGGGTACATAATTCTTCTAATTCCCTCTAAATTATAATACAAATGACCTCAACAAATCTTCCAAGGTTTGAATGGTTCTTTTTGATTGATCATCTATTTACGAATGAAATTAACTCAATTTAACTTTGTTCCTAGAGCACACTAGATACTTGACCATAATCGAGATGTAAGCCTAGGGTCTCAATTAGACACTATGGATACTGGAATTTCAAGTAATCTAACTACTTTTCCCACATATAATTTTGTGATTTTATCAACTAAATTTATCATCTTCATAAGATAAAATAAAATAAATTTCAGTAATTGATCCATATTAACCTTAATTGTATCGCTACCCCTCTTCCCTCTAGGCAATTTACAAATAAAATTCATGGTGATGTCCTATTTTTACTCGGGTATTACAAATGGTTGTAACTGTCCATCATGTTTTTAATACTCTACTTTCACTTACTAATACATCCTATATTTAGTCACATATTCTGCAATTTCTCTTTTTAGCCATTAACAAAACTCTTTTAAATTACGATACATCTTAATACTATCAGGATGTACCATAAGTTTGGATTCATGAGCCTCACCCCCCACTTCACCCTTCAAGTCCTTATCATTAAGTAAAAACAATTATCTTTCCATTGCTACCATTCTATTATTCATAATTTGAAAAGGAACCTCAATCCTATTCTTTATTTTTTTCACTGTTCTTTTCACTTATGTATCCTTTAATTAAGCTTTTAGTACCTCGTCTCTAAGCAAATACCATTCTTTGAGTTGAGTCAACAACAACCTTTCAGGTCATATATCCATTTGGATATCTATCTTCCTTAACTTTGCTACTTCTCTTTACCTTTTCCCAAATGATAATATATCACATAATCATAATTCTTAATCAATTATACCAATCTTTTTTTATGCATGTTCAACTTCTTGATCAGTGAAAATTTGAACTTGCATTCCATAAAAATAATATCTCTACACCCTTAATACAAATACTACAACAAGTTTTACATCATGAACTATATAATTAACTTCATGATTTTTCAATTATCTTGACATATAACCTTATATGTTGTATCAAGACACACCAAAGTCCTTTTTTAGACACCTTACTATAGATCATAAGACCTTTTGACCCTAATAAAAGTGTTAAAATAAAGGTGGTTGTAAGTTGCTTTTTTAACTCTTGAAAACTATTTTTACGTGCTTCAATCCACTCAAACTTCGCTTCCTTTTAAATCAATAGAGTCAAAGGAGTTGCAATCATAAAGAATTCTTCTATAAATCTCATGCAAGATTCCACTAGTACTAATGTAATACTCTACTAAATAGAGAAAATTTTTAATTTCTGTAATGTTAATAGCTCTTTCCCATTTCACCATAACTCAAATGAAAATTTCCTCTATCATTATTACATGCCTTAAAAATATAATTTGTTTTTAATTAAAATACATATTTATTTAATTAGACATAGAGTTGATAAACCTTTAATATCTAATCTAACTGAAATTTATAACATGATTTAAATGTATAATAGATTTACCTACCATATTCTATACGTGTTGTTTTTTTTTCTTTGTTTTAATTTTTTTTTGATTTTATTATTCAATATCAAATTCATTAAAAAATAAATTTTACTATTTATTTTGATATGTTTTTTAAAATGATTATAGTCTCAAACAAGTATCTTAATATTAAATTAATGCTCAATCTTATTACCTATTTTTTTATAATATAAATAAATAATAATAGAAATTTTTATAAAAAACAAAATTATTAAACTTAATAAAATTCAAAATCAAAATAACTTGATAATTATTCATTTCAATAATTTTTATAAAAAAACATTAATTATCCCAATTGTCTTAATCTAACAGTTCAAATCCAATTCAAATCTAGACAAGTATCAAATAATTCAATTTAAGATTTAAACAAGGTAAACGGAATTAAAAAATCTCATAATTGACCTGCTTGATCAAATTCAATGACAATACATTATAAACTCCCCACTACTTTGATATATTTTATTTGTAAAAATTCTAATCCAACCTTTCCATCTGGTGTAGGCCCGTGAGCTAGTATAACCTAAAAAACAGTCCTCCAATTAATGATAAATGTCACCATTACAGTGGCAATGGCCACCCTAGTTTTCAATTAGCAAACAATGTTCTAGTCGCCAAATCTTGTTTTTCTTGTGCGTTGTGGAGGGATCAAACAATGCCCAACAGGACTACAGTAAAATTTACAACAGTTCTCTAGTGTTCAAGCCAGAACCACATGATTACGAGCTGAAAAAAGAACCAAAAATAAAAATAAACCATTATCGATCATGGACTTTATTTTTAATTCCCCAAAACAGAAAACAATGCTGGGTGATTATTATAGTCGCTCAACAAAAACCTCAAAAGTAGCCCCGTGAAGTTCCAAGCCATTGATAATATCTTATTCGTCACTGTCTGCAAAACCAGAGGCATGATGATATCTTCAATTTTAACCCTCCAGTGCAGCTGCTCCGGATATAATCTCAGTCAACTCCGTTGTGATAGATGCTTGACGTGTTCTGATACAAAAATATCAAGCAAATTACAGAAATCAGTTGTCAAGAACAAATGAAAGAACAAAACAAGTTTGCTTGGCTCCAAATCATCATATGTACAAGAAAACAAACTCCCCGCTATCTCACGTACGGGATAGAAAGTGGAGCGCTATTTTAAACCAATCAACTCAGTTTTGCCAAGCCACTAACAAGATTACAACCTTCTCAATATTATGGTGTTTGGTACAAAGGCTACAAGTTGAGGTGAATCCTTCACGAGTAATTATTACAGAACTAACTCTTAAAGCCCTAAAGTTGTTTTTAAACATGTTCGGTGTATTGATGAAATGGAGAGATTATTAGACTGCTGTTGGTGTGTGTGTGTGTGTGTGAGTGAGAGAGACAGAGAGAGAGAGAGAGAGAGAGAGAGAGAGATTTGAGTATGGTTCCTTGAGAGAAAAAAATCTCGATGCCCCCCACCCCCACCCCCTCCCCCTGCCGAGCCAAAAATTGTACCAAACACAACTATTACCCAAGCTAAATTTTCCATTCATTACTTCACTAAATATACTTTCAGGTTCAAAATAAGATTCCCAGCATGCATTTGTATCCAGAGAAAGTAACCTGTTATAAGTCAGTGTCAGGCGATCAAGCATATCTCCAGCATTTCTGCTTGAGCTGTCCATAGCAGACATTCTTGCACCTTGCTCACTGCAAGCATTCTCCATTACCGCATTGAACAGAACCTGGAGAAAATTTGAAAATTTACATGTAAATCTCAGACATACTATAAGGTTCTGTGGAAGAAACAGGCATCAAACTAAGTGCGTGTTCAGTATTGTGGTACAAGATGCTTTTTAAAAATGTTTTTCCCTTGAACATACATTAAAATGAAATTTCTTGAGATTTTGTTTTATCATTTTTATATCATCACATCAAAATCATTGAAAAACATTAAAAAAAAACTTCAATTTGATGTTTTTTCAACACCAACGCACTTTTGAAAAGCACCACAAAAAACAAAAGCTACCGCTCTTAACTAGTCAACTAATGAGGGTCTAAAACAATAGATTGCAATGGATTATCAAAGGTTACGGGCGTCAAATGAAAGAAAAGAAATGGAGTTAAATAAGCAAGAGGGTGAACGGGGCTACTCAACTGGTCAACTACACTTGTACCAGTAATATAAAACCTACATGGTTGAATGAGCCCTAAATGGCATAAACATTAAACAGGGTTAATGCTCTCAAGTTTCTAGTCTAAGTTTGCATGCATACATGCTTTGAGAATTGGACTCACATATTTCGAGAATTGGACTAGAATCGGACTCACATGCTTTGAGAATTGTACTGTCCTCAATACTACTCAGAAAATAAAGGTTTGTGGCAACGCTTACACAAGAGAACTGGAACTCGGCAAGATTCTGAAGTATTTCACCCTTTGTTTCACCGCCTTCAATCTCATAGGAATCAAGATCACCAAGCTTCCCATCAGATTCAGCCTCTTTCTCCACAACCTATATCAACATTCAATCATACACCCACAATCCTTAGCAAAAAAAACAGAAGTGTATGCATAGTAGCAGATGCACCACTCTGAATCACCTCAGGAGATAATACAGTTGCCATAGTTGGAAGAAATGAGACCACTGACTGGAACTTGTTGAAGATAATCCTTAAAGCATCATATTCCACATTCTTTAACATGTCATCTGCCAGAACAGAGACCTGAAATTAAAATAAAAAAAAATCAAATGGAATTGCTGGAGAATTTTTGTAATTATCCTATAATAAGATTAGTACCTTATATAATGTACAAGCTATTAATTGACTTCAACTCTTTGTTAGGAGAGGAAAGAAAACGAGAGGAAGGGAAATTATGGTAAAAAGTTCTCTCTCTCTCTCTCTCTTATTTTTAAGAGGGAAATACAAAAGAAAATAGAGATATTCCTTATGGACGTAAAATAAAATTAAATGTTGGTCGTAAAATTACTTTAATGTCTTCTATGTTCCTCATACCATAAGATTTTAAATTTTAAATCAAACATAAAAAGGTATTTTTATTATTTGAATCAACACCCCACCCAAACCCAAAAGCCCACATGCACTTGAAAAGATTAGCTTTTGTGGGCTCAAGGGAAACTTTCTCTCACTTTTTATTCCCTTTGTTTCCACTCACCCTTCCAAACAAAGTAAAATAACTGCAATGACTTTTGACAAATGCATAAAAGAACCCATCGTAGCAGAATTATAACAGATATCAGTGCAACCAGGGACTTGCTACCAGGTCCATTTAACAGCAAACAGTATTAGAATGACGGGTACAAAAAACAAGAGCTCAATCCATGATAAAATGGGCACAAGCAGCTTGCTGGCCATAGAAACTGATTTTCCCCTCCTTTCTTCTTCATTAAAAAAATTTGGGATTTAAAACTCTAAGAAAGTCTATACAAGTGCATGTAGAGAGATGAGGTTTTTTGTCGAGATACTTGGTCCAGGAAATATGACCAACTAACCTGGGTATAATTTAGAGGATTCTTCTGCAACTCTGTCATGCATATTGTAATGCTCTTTTTTGAATCACGTATCAACTGCACCTTTGCCTTTTCTCCCAAGATGACAAATTTAGTTTCTTTGTCAGGACCTAGGAAAGTATAAAAATATATTTAAGGTTTCAAAACAGCCAAACCCATTGCAAACAAGAAAAAAAATTGATGAAGAAAAGAAAAGAAAAGAAAAACACACCTGAATTCAACCTGTTAATGGCCCTGCTGACCTTGACTGCTGTAGAGTTAATACCACCACACAGACCTTTGTCCGAAGATACGGTGACAATCACATTCTTCTTTACATCAACACCTAGCAAGCAAAATAACAGCAAAGCCAAAAACAAAATAAAAGAGGACAAAAATAAAAGAGGACAAAAATGTATTCAGTGATAGAAAATAAACAGAGTAAAAGGGGATCTAGTACAATAGCAAGAGTGACATAGGTTGGGAAGGGGAAAACAATAGAAAACAGAAATCGCAGTGAATATTGGATAAAATTGAAATTGGAACAAGATAAAACCTCTAGAATCTTAATAGATTGATAAAATAACAAAGAGAGTCTATAAAATAACCCTAGCAGTCTATTTATACTGGTAAAATCATAATAATATCACATGCTAATCACATGACAGCTAGAACTCCAATGACTCCTAAATTAAACAAGAAAATAAAAAATTATAGGAAAATTATTAAAAAAACCTCCTGCACCAAAGACAAGTTTTTGAAGTGCATAAACTTATATGTTGTGTGGGTAATTTAATGTTTTCAGAATCAGTATTCTAATCAAGAATTTGAAACAAATTCCTCCACCATTTTTTTCATTAATTGAGTAAGAAGGGTGCTGGATTTTGAAATATTGTACTGGTATTTTCTCACATTTCTTAGATTCTTAATTCTCTGTTTTCAAGGTAAAGATATCAATCTGAAGTTTCTTAGGAGGTTGCATCTTTTAAAGTTTGAACCAATCTTATTCCTGCAAGCTCTCACATTCTTGTTGCTACCACCATGAATTCTATAAGCTTATAACTTCAGTAAAGAGAAGGACCCACTGAGGCTCTACTATTTTTAATATTCATAGGGTTTGCTCATAACAAATTTCCATTCCATCGATTAATGATAGACGATATTAATAAATGCATCAAAATATACACTCAGATAATAATTAAACACATCCTTGTGAGTACAAAATATAAATCAACCACTGCATGCAAGCATTCAAAAATCTTGACCAAACTTTTGTGGGAGTTGCAGCATAATGACCAAAATAAACCAGAAAAACATGGTTAGAACTTAGAACATGCACTCAGCACAACATGAACTAATGAAAACAAATTATAGTTGTTTTTAAGACTAGAAAACACGATCCTTACTTTCAATAACTAATTAACTGGAAAGTTGAATATAATTGGAAGATATAAAATATCAAATAGATGCAAGTTAACAAAGCAGTGGCTAGATAAAAACTTCTCAGAACATACTAGGAGTATCTCCAAGAAGCGCAGTAAATGGTTGCCATAGGCCACGAGAATTTTCAGCTCTAGTTTGAATTAATCGCAACTTTGAGGCTGCAACCATCTTCATAGCCTTCGTAATTTTCTGAATGTTCTTGACACTTTTCATCCGATTCCGAACTGCAAAAGATACATCACAATTAGTTGTCCACAGTTCCAGGTTTCAGAGACTTAATTTAGTAAAGATGCAGCAAGAAATAAAATCTTAAAGTCAAATCAAAAGATCAAAGGATGCAACTATTGAACAGCAACATTCTTACCAACTTGAGTTGAAATGGAACGCACTCCAATAGGGACATGCTCCCTGCAATTTCTTGTAAACTTATTTATCTTCCAATTAAAAGTAGAGGAACTTTCTTAAAGCATCCAAAAGAAGCAATCAAGACAGAGGAAATCATGGAAGGTGATATATGCAAGCAAACATGCACAGCAAGTTATTCTCTCTCATACATTGATTTATTTTATGTATGTTTTACAAAATCATTTAGTTATACATATTCGTATGATGTCTAAAATGCAACTGGTTAAAAAATCTGATCAAAGAAGACAGATGAATCATGATTAACACTCAAGTGAAATACAACTTGATAAGTGATGTTCCCAAATATCACTCAAACTCAGTTTAAAGATGGAAGACTTGTTTGTTAGAACCATTAAAAAAAAAAATTATTTATTTCATTGTTCCTATGAGCCTGCATTTTTTTTTCTTCATAGTTTTTAAATGAAAATACAAACCCCCCATGTTTCCACCATCTTCACATTTTAGGAATCACAGAAATGATCTCATCAGGGCAATTCCGCAACTGAAATAGAAGGCTGTTTTCAGCCAAATTACTAGCTAAACAACAATTTATACAAAAGAAGAGAGCAAGCAAGAGTATTTATATTTATAAATAAAGCTAATTTGCCCAAGGAACTTCAATGGAACCACATTGGGTATTCATGAATTATACTGGAACTACTCACCGCTCAAACAAATGGCTAATTGGCTGCTGTTAATGGCACAGACCCATGAAGAAGAAGCGATAAAACAGCCTCTTCAAAAAACCTTGTATTTTTTTATCTTTCAATATATATAATAAAGAAACCCGTTAAATAAACATTTCAAAATCAATAACAATCCCAACAAATTTTTCTTTTCTTTTCTTTCAATTTTTTTTATCTCATTTCGTTATCAGCGAAACAGAGAACAAACACACAGAAAGAGAAAATAGAGAAATGAAAAGAGAATAAATCTGATTGATTCATACTCGGGGATGAGAGCGGATCGGACGGGGGTTATTGGTTGAGGGGAAATGAGAGGGAAGGCAAATCTCCTTCCTTCGCGTCTCAAAGCAGCTGCCATCGCCATTGCTGTAAATGATTCTTCCGGCCAAACCCTAGAAGCTGTTGTTTTTGTTGGTAGATCGAGAATTTATTATCGACTGCGAGTGAGCTCAGCCTTGGGTGTGTGGGTCGTTCTTTAAACTATATTTTCGCTTTTTCCGCTCTTGTTTTAGGAAAGGAAAACCATAGTTTCCGCCTCGTGTTTGTAAGAAAATATCAATTTGCACCGTATATTACCGATTAATTTAATTCCAACCACTCTATTTTTTAAAAAAACTTATTATTATCAGCATAGATATTTCATCCTGTAAGCTTATAGCGATCACAAGATTTAGTATTATATTAGCCTATTCTTTTTTACGAGTTAATATTAATTTTTTTAAATTTTAAAAAAATATTAAGAATCTATAAAATATTTTAAACATTTTAGGTCTTCTAGTTATACTAATTAAAACACTTTAAAATTAACATCCATGCTAGACCAAAAAACATTTAGCCTGATAATCATGTTAGACTCAAATAAATAACAAATGATAAAAGGATTATTATGTATCTTAGTTGTTAAAAAAAAATAAAGGAAAAATAATGCAAACAATCAATTATTAATGACAATCCAACCAAGCAAACAACACATAATAAGAGGATAATTATGCACTTTAATTATTAAAAGAAAAAAAAAGAAAAATATAAATAATTGATCATCGGTAGTAATTCAATTATTATATATACATACGTGCTGCATTATGTGTAAGAAGGGACAATTGTATATCTAGTGAGACAACACATAGATTTGATCATTAGAAAAACCTAACAATAAGGTTCATAACCTAGAACCTACTATATATAGGATTCACATTAGTTTTCAAGTTGACTTTATTTATTTTTATTTTATTTATAACTCTTTTAATTTTATAGCATTTTTAGGATTTTTAACCTTTTGTAAATAAGTTATTTGGCTTATATATATATATAAACTTTGATTTTAGAAATTATTATTGTGTACGTGACTTATACTCTTTTTTTTTATTGAACTACTCTCATTTATCAAAGAATTAACCAGGCTTCATAGTTTCATCCATACTTCTCATTCATTTTTCTTTATATGTATTAAATGGAGGTTTGATTTCTATAGTCTTGATATCTTAGTACAAGTTATTATTGTGTCAAGCTCATTTATAAGCCTAAATTTAGCTTTATTGAGAAAGATCAATTAGATTGTGGGTTTCTAAATCTTTATATCCATAAGGTTCGAATCACAAAGGTAATAAATGAATAAATATTGGGTATAACATGAGTTATATACAAGTATTTATGTGATCAATACAAAATTCATCACTCTAGGTAAATTAGAGAAAATATTTCATCTATTCTTAAAAAGTATTGATTATGAAATTCTTATACAAGTTAGAATGAGATTTGAAAAGAATTTTAAATTTTATTAAAAAGTTATTGACTATAATGTTAAGAACAAATATGATTTGATATAGGAGACACCCTTCATGCTATAATATTTAAATTGAAATATTCTTGATAAAAATATAATAATTAAATTAAGAAATTAGTCACTGAAAGGTTAAGTTAAATTATTTATGATATTTTTAATATTTTAGAAATCATGACACTTTGCTAAACATTGTTCTTGATTTTCAAACATGAGTCAATTAATTTATTGAATTGATAACAAGTTAAATTCTTTAATTTATTTAATTATATTTTATTTATGATTATAATTTATACTTGGACCAACTTATTAAAGAATCTAACATAAGAATCATTCATCATAAATTGAATTGAGATAATTAATCAAGTGATATATAATTGTATAAGTTTTAAAAATTAACTACTAGAATGTATTTGCAATAAGAGATTACAATTTTAGACATAGAAAAATAAGTTGAAACTTAATTGAATAGATTTTTATAACTATCATGAAATAATATATTTAATATTATTCAGGGAGTATATTAATATTTTTTCATTTATAGAGTTATTAGCTTTTCCTATTAATAAAATATTATTCTGATATTTTCTAAACATAAAAATTATTTAAGTCATGGACTATATAAAAATAATTGAAAACATACAAAAGAAAAGGTTAACGCTCAAATGTATAACAATCCTTCCTTTCTAAAAAGAATTTTAAAAGATTCTTCACTGGTAGTTTGTGTAAATAATCTTGTTAGAGGTTAGAAATTTAAATGACTTACGATTTGTGATAACATAACTTTAAAAAAATTGATCAAACCTAAAAAAAAATTAATTTTTAAATAATCTTCATATAAATCTTAAATGACCTTATATTATCTAAGATTCTTGAAAATCCTAAAAATAATTAAATTTATCATTTTTATTATGTCTATGTGTTGCAGGAAACCCAACAATGGTATTGGAGTTATTGTTAGACAAATATGATTGTTGATTGTATGTTTTGATTGTAATGAAGTTAATTTTAAATTAATTTTAAATTAATTTTATGTATAAAACTACTTTTTTTAAAATTAATTTTCTCTAATGATTTTTTTTAAAATATCATTATAATTATTCCAACTAGATCTTGCTGGAAAATTGAAAAAAAAAATAACACCAACTCTATATTTATTGACACTTGCTATGCTGTATAAGAGGCAACAACCAATGACTAATGACACATTATTGGTGTAAGAGGCAATAACGTATGGTTGCTACCTTGCTCAGTGTAGCACCTGAAGCGTCAGTGGCAAGTGTAATGCAAGGTTATTGCCTTACATTGTAAATAACACATGTTTTACTGTTGGTGATATTGTCACTCGTAATAACATATGAAGCTATTACCAACTACAACTAAAGAAGAATAAGATAAGGGGTGTAATTACAATTCTATCCCTCCTATTTTCATTATGGTTTTTTGGGGAAGAATTACAATTATGTTCCTTCAACTTATACCTTGTAAAAATTAAATTAGGGTATTTTTATTAGAATACTAATTCTACCATTACATATATAAAATTTAGACTTTATATTTAAATTGAGAGCCTAAATTAAATTAATTATATAATTATTATTTCTAATTGGATTAACATTGAATTAAAGTTTTTAAATCAAAATGTTTTGATTTTTGAAATATTGTAATTGAATTAATATTTAATTAAATAATTTTTCTAAATATAGAGAGTTTAAAGGAAAAAAATATATTTAATTAGTCCTAAAATAGTTTAGGATGTTAATATGAATTCTAATATAATTAATTTTCTTATTAAATCTTGAAAAATGGATTTTCAAGAAAATATGCACTGAATAAAATTTATAAAGTTTGAGAAATTATTGAATTGGATTTGATATAATATTTCTAAGTGTTAGAAATATTAATTTTAAAATTATACAGTAATTAGAAATTAAAGAATATATTTTATTTAGTTACACATATTAATGTGTTTTTATCCATGATATATGATTATGAACATATTAATTTGTGGTAAATGTCCATTTTAAATGCAGGCCTATCACATAAATGAAAGGATTGATTGATGACTTTAAGAACAATTGCAAAGGCAAAGAGATGATCAAACTTAGAAAAGACATGTCGGTGCAATCTAAATCGGAACACTGTTCAGTAATTGGGTCATATCTGGAGCTATAGATCTCAGATTTAGGTCTACTTTATATGGATGGAAAGGTAAGACATAGGCCTACAACTTTCATATGGAGCCCAAGATCTAAAAAGGCCATTTTCAAGTCCAAATTATTGCAACAACAAAGAAGCCCGAATCTGTCCTCCAGCCCGAGCACTGTTCAGTATTTTGGCCATATCTGGAGTTCTAGAAGTCGAAATGAGCTGAATGTTTTACACAAGAAAGCTGAGACAATTGCCTAGAACTTTCATGTTTTCAAGTGGCTCTAATTTTGACGTCATCAATGACGTTTTGGGCAGACAAGAGAAGATAAGGATTGTCACCAAGTCAAGGGTTGGCCATCTACTCATCAATTAGTCATCAAATCAATAGTTCCCAATTTTGGCCTATAAAAGGAGGCATTTGCCATGCATTTAGGCATCTTGGTGTCCAGATCAAGATCATGCTCTTGTTTTCTCTCTTTGTATTCTTTATGCTTTGTTTTCATTAATATCAAGTTTATGCCTTTCATTTCCTTTCCTTTGCTTTGTTAACTCTTATCTTATTTATGTTCTTATTTTGTTTATCTATTTTTCTTTCTTCCATTATGTCTAGCTAAGTTAATTATGTCAAGGTGAAAAGGTTACGCTAATAGTGTAAGAATAAGTATGGTATAAACTTAATACGGAATTTAATGTTTGATACTAACATGTTTTATATTTGTTATCTTGTTCACTCTTTAATACTTTGCTTGTTAAATGACTAATCTTGATTTATGTTGTATA